>OZ024897.1:4182908-4392908 GCA_964017195.1 Siderastrea radians | reverse complement strand
TGAATGAGACCAGACAAATTCAAACGCGATATATTGTTTGTTTCTTAGTACCAGAAATGAAATATTGCCACCTTGACAAGCCTTCTATACCCTAAAACGCTTTCAAAAACATGACTGCATAACAAGTACAAGCACAGAAAATCACTGAAAATCTCCACATAAGAAATACAGTTCACTGAAACAAAGGTCAGGTTCAAAACTTGAAACAAAAGTTCGAAGAGACCGTTTAAAAGGTGTTAAAAGCTTGTTAGAAGTGTGTTGAAACACATCAAGGTTCCAAAATGTTGGATCGTATCGAGGACTCCGGCTTGAACAATTCTTCTACGATTTAATTTGTCGACCAGACGCACGTGTGCATCTTTGCTTTCAACATTTATAAATTCAAAATGGCGAATTTGAAGAAACAAACCTACAATTCGAGGTTAAAGAGCGTTCATATTTGCAAGAAAATAAAGATGACTGGTGTTTGCCTAAGATTTTGAAAGCATACTAACTTTTATACGGTACATTACGTAGACGTCAGCCTTCGATGTCTACGATCGAATTCAAAGTAACATGACATTGTTAGATAAACATGAAACTGTAGATTAAACTTAAGATAAAAAGCATCGGGAATCAACGAAGCACTAATCAAGAGTAAATTAACGTCACAGCGACGACTAGGAAAATGAAAGGAGCCTTTTTCTTTTTCCAGCTTTTTGTAATTTTTTTTAAATGACCATATGGCTCGATTGAAACGGTTTCAACGGTCTGCACGTAACTATTTTTGCTTCCAACATTTGACCAACATTCGCTCAACATTACCCGTTTTAGTGGACCTTAAAAGAAACGCATTTTAGTTGGAGTTTCTATCAACCTACCTGTAAAATTTCCTTCCATTCCTTCCGGGGTAAATATTAAGCGAAGATTACCGTACAACATTGCCGAGGATTAGGTTTGTTTTTCCACACGTGTTGTTTACGACAGTGAGTGCAAATATTTATGAGTGCAGTGGGGTCGCGTGCCGGTGCAGCCGCGTTTGATTTTGGCGGGAAATTGTGTTTTGGGCAGTCCTTATGTGATTTTGGCGGGAAAATACCCTCTGTCGCTGTTTTTCCCTCCAGAGAAAATTTCGAATTTAGAATCTTAACTGAAGGGTCAACGAAACCAGTTTATTAAAGTTAAAGAGGTAGTAGCTAAACAATTTAAGTTTTAAAAGGAATTTTGCCAGATTAAAAAAAATGGTGAGAATGGTACCTGCATGCAACTGAGAAAGCCTGCAAAAAACGCGAAAATTAGACTGTTTTTCGCTGGCCTCTTTGGTTTGTTACAAAGGGGTGCATTATTTCTCTAGTATGTGGAACGGTAACATTTCTGTAAAAAACTAGTGAATAAGAGGCGGAAATTATTTAAACCTGGGGGCTGATTACCCCCGCCAAACTTTATTCAGTACCCCCTCCCCCCTGGGTTAGTCCGAGAAAGGGGATAAAAGGGTTCATCAAGCTCGCCAATAAGTTCCCCCAGTCTTCATAGTGTAGTGCTTCTAAACGAACCACACGAAAATCTGGTGTTTGCCGTTTTCTGTAAAATTCTATCCTTATTTGATGATATATTATTTCAGGGATTCCTGCTATTTTCGTCGCCATATCGCTGAGTATTCACAGGAAAAAATATGAAGATTCCAAGTTGGTTCTTCATGGGAGTTTTATTGTGAAATCATTGGTAAATCATTGGTAATCAAAATAGATTTCCAACCTTGGTATTTGGGTTACATTTTCCATGTTGGTATTCTATTTTTTGAAAATCCAATGTTGGAATATTAAATTTGGTTTACCAAATTGGATTTTTGTTGTGATTTTATCGGTATCCTATTAAGAAATACCAACATTGGTATAGTGAAACTTAGTAATACCAAATTGGGTAATTGTTGTGATTTCATTGGTATCCTATACAGAAATACCAACTTTGGTATAGTGGCACACAATTTACCAAACTGAGTTTTTGTTGTTATTTTATTGGTATCCTATCTGGAAGTACCAACATTGGTATAGTGAAAACTAGCAATACCAAATTGGGTTTTTGTTGTGATTTCACTGGTATCCTATCCTCAGAAAAGCCAACACTGGGATATCAGAAATGTAATTTACCAAGGTGTCTCTAATGTAGGTCATATTGTACTATCACTGGTATTCTAGCAAAAAATACCAATATTGGTGTAATGGAAAGTAGTTTGCCAAATTGGGTTATGACTAGCCTTTATACCCAACATTGGAATAATTATTGATGTACTGAAATGGTTGTTTATTAAAATTTAATGCATGGAAGGATACTAGAATATTAAAGCAGTGAAGCAGCCTTCAAATTTTTTCATCTCAACAAAGTTTTATTTATCATAGCTTTAACATTGCATGTACATAATCAGTTGTTAAGGGAAATAATGGAATGCTCGGGGAGGCCTCAATCCATATCCGATTCGGCAGAATCTGAATCAAGCGAAGATGCCGAGATTGGTGTGCCTACACTAGAGCTCTCATTTGCTACAGTTACATCTATCACATTGTGTTCTCCAAGGGTCTTCAAAACTTTAATTTCCTCCCTTTTCAGACAGTTTCCATTTGCCCCGCCACTGACTGTTACAAAGCCCTTTTCTATTAGGGCTTTAGCCAGTTTGTTGGCTAATTCGTACTTTCCCATGCCCTGTACTTTTACATTTAATGCCTTGGCTGCAGGGCAAAGATCTTTTTTCAGTGACAGGTTCCTGAACCGTGGGGCATCTAGAAACATTGCTAACAGTAATTGGGAGCTGTAAGGTGAAAGTCCATCTGAGGAAGATGATGAATCATCCCCATTTTTTTCAGGTTTTTCAGCATCTGTACAGCAATCTACAGTAGAAGTATAATTAAGAAAATATGACAAGACAGCTTAAATGCAACATAACAACTATATTTTCTCTAAGGGAATTCATGGCCGGTTTATGGTTTTGATGAATGTATGTACATGCACTTACAACTGAGCTGTGATGCCTAGATGACTTAACATTTGTACAAAGAAGACTAAACATAAAGCTGAAACAGTCATGCCAGCATATATTTCATAGTAATACTATTAACTTTTTTTGTAAACTCACCATCTGAGCTTGAGTTACCACCTTTGCGAGCTCGCTTTGCCGGAGGCAAATGGCCCTGATGAAAAGAAACTAATGATATCACTTAAACTGCATCATTTACTGATAGTTAAAATATGGTTGACTGAATTATCACTTGTGCATCAGACATCTTATTCTGAGGAGTATGCATTTCAACTTCATCTCAACATTTTAAGACACAAGTCGCCTAACGAAATGACATCGTAACCTGTACTGTCATTTATTAGATGTTTGTTAACAAATAAAGACAATTGTTATGCTAATTGTGAAGAAGTAATTGAACTGGTGCTTGGCTCTCAATTTTTGACCCATGTATAAGTCGAGGGCTATTTTTTAGACCGATTTTTAGGTTCTGAAAGGTCGACTTATACACAGGTAAATACGGTAGCTCACCTCAAAGTTGTAACCATCAGAAATTCTTCGATTCTTCTCGAAAGCCCATTGTAGTATATGACTTCTAATTGCATCTTTAAAATGAGAGGTAACTTGATAAGTCAAGAGATTATACTACAGCTGTAATAGTGGGGTAAAGGTACAAGCTCTCAAATAGGTCAACCTTCAAGAATACAAAAAATGCAAAAACTGTTTAATCCACAATAATGGCGAGACAGGTAACCTACTTTTGTCAAATCCAATCTCTTCTATGGCTGCCTGTGGTTCTATGAGCAAAACCAACTCTGAAAGAATAAGGCTGTTTTTCTCATTGCCCTTGAAATAAACTTTGGTGTTCCCTGCATGGCCACCTCTTTGAGCACTCTGATCTGATGAGCTTGACTCTGAAAAAATAAGTCATCATTAACAAGTCCACCTGCTATGCATGTATTTAAGCTTCTATGTTTTTTTGTTAAACTGGATCATTATCTAGATCTACATACATTTCCCTTCTATAAGCATGATAGTGTGACTTCGAAATATTTAATAATCCCCCTCCCTTTGTTAATTAAGCCCCCTTCTACAAAAACGTGCACTGGGGATAAATACATAAATTTGTACAGTATTTCTATTTTTCTTGCTTCTTAATAAACCTCTTCATCATAATTATGTTACTGTAATTCAATTATGCAGTGCACTCTTAGTCAATGCTGTGGTTTGTCTTAATTACTTACTTTTCATTGTACAGCCTTCTTTGTTGAGGGGTCATGTCTTGTTTGTCTTTTAATGTTATTTTGCTTTTCGCATTGCCACTGGCCAGTGAAGGGTTTAAGGGAGGTTGCTGGTCCCAGCTGTGACTGAATTCGGAACAGCTATTGAATCAAATTATCAAAAGATGTTGCCGCCTACAGTTTATGCACCTATCAATGTAAATCCCACGGGGAGGGGGCGCGGGCGGAGGGTGGAGATTTGAGGCAGAAATGGTCGGGATTTTTATCGTTAACAGCTGCCCGGGGTGGAGAAATTTGATGTTGACTGAGAAAGCCTGTTATCAAACTTCATCCATTAGAAGATTCATGCCTTATTGAAGTCTTGAGAACCTATCTCGTGTGTTAACCCTTTAAGCCCTAACAGTGACAAAAATGAAGTTTATCTTTGCATTTAAATCATCACTTGTTCAAACGTTCAAGTGATGAGAATAAAGAAAGTGATCACCAAGGATAAGATGTTTTGTTATATTAGACAAATTTTCATGACTAGTTTCATAAGAAATGTATGGATAACAGTAAGGAGAATATGCATTTTTATATCAAGGCTTAAAGGGTTAAATTGCAGTGATTTATTTTATTTTTTCTGTTGTTAATAATGACAACTGTTACGTGGATAGTACATATCTTTGAGTAAAGCACTTTTAAGTAAAAATCGTTTAACCCATATAGCCAATCCTGAATTGTTTTGTCCAGGATACCATGAAAATGATGTGCTGTGCAAATTACAAAACATGAATACAAGAAGAAAACTAGTCAGTCAGGGCTTTCTTAATCCCATAAGAGGAAAAAAGATTTTACCTCACATCTCCTCGCCGGAGGTGAATTTCATGTCCGCTCCACTATCTCTGACAAAAATAAGAGTCTTTGTAGTCTATTTTATAATATTGGTAGGTAGTTTGTTCCATGGATTCACTGTTGCTGGAAAAAAGGCAATCCTGATATGCTTTCATGCCGGAGGATCAGAGTGTGGGCCCCTTGATATCCCAGGCACCCATCCATCATTATACAAGGCAGTTGTTTAAAATATATAAAATGTCTATGACTATTCAAGCATTCCAAAATATTCAAGTCAAATATGTCATAAGAATGCATTTAGATTGATTTGGACTTATCTATCAAATCCTTAACACGGCTAAGACCAGAAATCTCTGCAGCTGCAGAAGATGAATTGTATTTCAAAACAAAAAAAAAGTGTAAAAAAATCTTGAAATAGCATTGCCCGGTCTGACGTTATAAAAAGTGGTTTTGCATCACCGGCTCATTCAATGGCTCATTTGAAGGCTTCAAAGCAACCTGCAAATTTCTTTATCTGTTGTAACTGAAATGAGCACAACTTGTCTCAACGGAGTTTATTTAAATTATTGTTTATTTGAGTAAGACTAAGAAAAAAATAAACAGTGAGTAAAAAAGAAATATATTTGTCTACTCCAATCTGTTTCATGTAGATTTTCAGTTTCAAAAATAACGAATGAAGATGAAATAAATAATCTTAACTGCTACGCTTAAACAGAATGTTCTACGGTGACTAGTCATCACTGCGCAGGCTGTGTATTAACAATAACTGACTTTTAATACATGCAGTGTTCCAGGTCTGATCTCAAAATCTCAATCCAGGCTCCGATCCGGAGTAAGCTTACTAAATTAAGTACAGTGTTGTTTTTGTCTTTTTCTGTGAATACCCAAATTATACCTATAAATGGTGTTCTCTGCTAATATCTCATAGTTTGTTTCCCTGTATGTCAGGTTGTTCTGACTGAAAAACTGTTAAGATATTGTGAAAAGGATCTTGAGAAACTGAAGACCATATATACTTCTGCAAGGGATTGACCACTGATGCTTTACACAATATATAAGCCTACTTTCTCTTTTAAATTTTAACTGTGTTTTCCTGCTTCAAATTTTATCCATTGCCTTTGCATGCTACGTATATATACATGACTGAAGATTGTTCAAGTATACCCCCTAAACGACTTAAATTGTAGATAAGCGCAAGCTGAAACTTTTTTTTTTCAACTTTGATGCCTGTGTAGGTTCAACTCACATTATCATTATCAGCGTTGTGTTGCCAGGAAGGGCTGGCTCCTTCGCCAGTGCGGCAAAACTTTGTTTAAAATATAGATTATTACTTACCATCTACTGCCTTTGAATTTGACATTCTGGCACAAAGTAAAAAAGGTAGCAAATCGGAGGACAAACACACAAAATAAAATGCAATCTTCCCAACTTCAAGTATGTCTTCCAACTCTTTGCTCCTGTACACGCTACACACCAGGGCGGGAGGTTTTCCCGCCCTGACCCGGCAACCCGCGCTCGATTTTGGCGCCCTTTTCCCAAGATCTCTTGCGGGCCTGACACCTTGCCGCTGACCACAGGTACTTTGGATTCGCCTTTTGATTCGCCATTCGAACACAAGACACACAGCTAATCCACAGCTACAGATCAGAACATGGACGATGTTGTAGCCGATGTTGTTGGTTCGTGATGCTTTTGTCGAGATTCTTCGGAAGCCATCGATATATATTTCAAAGTACGGTGACCCCCATGTTCATTGCCCTTGTGAAAAATGTCAAGGGAAGGCAACATGGCAAATGACAGCATGGAGGCACATGCGACCCAACGATCGTGTTAGTACTAGTGATATCGCTTAAAAGTCACTGTGTAATGTTGGCGAGGATCCGGAGCTCGATTTGCACTCAGATGGAGATTTCGAGGAAATATATAGGTTTATTCTGTGGACAATTTTTGCAACAACACTTTGCCGTCTCCTTCCCCGCTAAGTTCAGTTACCAATATTTTGCCAATTTAAGTCCAATATTGGTATTTCTTGGCATTTGGTGTAACAACGTTTACCAATAGTTTGCCAATTTAAGTCCAATAATGGTATTTCTTGGCATTTGGTGTAACAACATTTACCGATTGGTTTGCCAGTCTTAGTCCAATGTTGGTATTTCTTGGCATTTGGTGTAACAACATTTACCGATTGTTTGCCAATTTTCGTCCAATGTTGGTATTTCTTGGTATTTGTTGTAACAACATTTACCAATAGTTTGCCAATTTAAGTCCAATATTGGTATTTTTTGGCATTTGGTGTAACAACATTTGCCAACAGTTTGCCAATCTAAGACCAATGTTGGTATTTCTAGGTATTTGGTGTAACAAATTTACCAATAGTTTGCCAATTCAAGTCCAATGTTGGTATTTCGTGGTATATCTAATGGCAAGGTTTACCAATAATGAACCAATCAATTTCCAATATTGGATTATTTTCCTTAAATTTACCAATAATCTACCAACTACCTCTAAACAGATACCAACTTTTGTTAATTTACCAATGATTTCTCATTGTTGGGATATTATTTTCTGATAATTACCAATGTTGAACCAACTTGGAATCTTCATATTTTTTCCTGTGATTGCTGAAGGAATAGATGGAGTCGAGAGTTTTGTCAACGAAAAACAGTAAGATAGAGTAACCCTTTTTTTCTGAAATATTCTTGCATTTTCTGTTAAGAATATTATGAGAGGAGGTAGATACTGCATTACATTTTGCCTACTTTTCTTACGTTCTATACTTTCCTTTTACTTTAAATGTTAGCTGCTGGTTGTCATCTGATAGCAATCTCATCTGGATATTTGTGTCATTTGTGGTGGTCATCGAGTTTGTAAGTAAAAAAGTTCGCCATTAGTAGATCTCGAATGACACAGCAAAAGTTTAAACCCGGATGCATGCTCATCAACAGGATACAGTTAAATTTACACTTCATTTTGCTTTCACGCAAAAACTCGTTAAACTCAGCACTCAGAGGGGGAGACTAACTCTCAAAATTAAAAGTGACAGGGAGAAGAGAAGGACTTTTTGGCGTTTTAAATCTGCACTTCTGGTATTTTTTTATTAAAATTTTTAACTCAATATTCTTCTGATTAGCAATTAGATTTAGACCAGGGTTTGCTATTAAGTTTAACTGGATATTGTTTGGATCAGTTTTGATATGAAAAAAGAATGCTTTTTTTCCTTGTTGTTGAGGGGTGTTAGATTCCACAAACGGGATCACTCACTCTGTGATTAAAGCAAGCTCGCCTAGAGCGTTAATAATCGTGAACTAATTGACCAATTGGGGAGCTTTTCTAAGTGCCAGTTGTTTAATGTCCTTGTCAAGCTCAGCTCGAGTCTCACAAACTACCATCCTATCAGAATAAAGGGAGCAAATATTAATCTTCGGACGTACAAGCAAAGTCACACCCCATCGTCGTGCAAAGGAGGGGGGGGGTGGGGTTTGAGTTCTTGCTGTGACGTCATCCAAGATGGTGGTCATATTGGCCGCCAACTTGATTTTACCTAAAATTTATTACAAAACATTCCAAAGAACGTCGAAAATTGAAACGTTGTACTAGACGTGAAGCATATTACATAATTAAACACTTTTCTGCTTTTTTAAACATTTTTTTCCTTTCTTTATATAAAAAAGGTGAGAAACACTCATTTTTATTCAAAACTGACTTGACCACCTGCTACTTATGAGATTCAGATATCTCTTAACCATGGCAACCGATTCTCACCAATCGTATGTCAAAATGTGTCTAAGGGAAATGCGTACATCTACTGAAAACGGCAGGTGCAGAGAAAACCCCCCTGGGAAAAATTTAAGAAAATCCCCCCTTCCCCTGTATGATAGAGGGTCAAATGACAGGAACTTCTTGAGTCGACCAATTGAAGAGCTTTCGGGTCAGGTGTTGCATAAATATCAATCTTTATAACTTGCAAATTCGATAATGTAACACAACACCAGTCACGCGTCACGCATGTCACACTAGGCGACTGGACCGCCTTATTGACTATGGATCGGGAGTGAAAGATGTGATTGTTTTCGATTCTTTTTCCCAGGTAAACGTGTTGATTCTTGTGTTAGTTATCAAGGAAATGGCATCATTGCAACATGCAAAGGACAAACACTTGGAACAGATTAGGTAAGAATGATTGCTCTCTGTAATTCTCCCAGTCTGTGTTTAAAGAACCCCGTTTTGAGGTGAACTCTTTTTAATTTAAGCCATTTTCACTGCATACATACAAAA
The DNA here is from genome assembly GCA_964017195.1 of Siderastrea radians. Classification (NCBI taxonomy): domain Eukaryota; kingdom Metazoa; phylum Cnidaria; class Anthozoa; order Scleractinia; family Rhizangiidae; genus Siderastrea; species Siderastrea radians. The sequence continues at coordinate 4,383,572 of OZ024897.1, read as the reverse complement.
AGGTATAAATTAATAGAGAGAAAGAGAGATGCCATGGGGAATGCCTAGAAAGGAACACAGCCTCCATTTCCATCGCCTTTAACAGTTCGTACAAACACATATCACTTTTCATTTCATTTTGTTTGTTTGTTTGTTTGCCTGTTTTGCATTATGTTCTATTGTGCCTTTCAACTACTTTGTCATGACTTTGACGCTTTATTTGTTGAGGTTGACGATAACAGATGTCCTCATGATGGTATTTTTATTTTAGTTTATTTCATTTTAATTTATTTCATTTTATTTCGGCTTATTTCATTGCAGACTTGGCATCAAAGCACGCGTGGTATTGATTCCCCTGTTGGGATTCACTTGGTTGTTTGGTCTTCTGTTTCCATTACACAAGGCTTTTATCTACATTTTTGTCATCCTTAACTCCACTCAGGTATTAAGACCACGCTCAGTTTTCTTTAGATAAGAAGCAACCATTACTTAGGGGATGTTTATTGTGGCAACGGTTCGACTTTCCGTAACGGAACGAGTTCATATCTCCCTTCCCTGGTACCGTTGCTATGTAAAAATCCGTCCCTGGAGCGTAAACTCATCCAATTAGTGCGGGATCGGAAGAAGGGATTTCGAGAAATACTCCTGGTTTCTTCATTTTCCAGAAACCGGACGGTTAAGCGCTGCCCGTGTAGCCAGAATGAGACATTACCTATCCACAAACCAATCTACCGACCTGCTTGCCCATAACAGTGAAGATCACTTACACACTCGTTTTCACTAAAAGTTGAAATAATTCCTTAGGTTTTTATAAGATTTGTTTTTCCAACAGGGCTTCTTTATACTCATCCTTCACGGTGCAAGAAATAGTGAGGTAAGATTTGATTGGCTCAATTGGATAGTTAAGATCTAACAAGCCTTGTGACTCAAACATAGCCGGAGAAAAATTAGTAATAGTGGCGTTCTTCAGCATATGTCCTATTATAATATACTCACTACAAACACTTATTTTTCAGTAACCTGATTGGTTCTCTACTTAAAGTATATCAATTAGAACACCGGCGCTACGTTTTATGGAAAGCCTGCGTTTTCAAAAGAAATTGGCAACGTAAATCATTTCGCCCTTAGGTTTCGTCACTATATCCATTAAGGTTCATTAATATTGTAGATATCATAACAATGTCTCAGAACTGGCATTTCAAGATACAAACTTCTGGCAACCGGTTCTACAGACGTACTCATGATAGTCAGGAAAGGCAACCGAAATTTCCTTTTGTTGAACGCTTTGTCAGCTTAAGGGATGAGAGAGGTATTAGCCCCATCCCAGAAGCGCCCACCCCCCTCCCCTCCCCCTCCATCCACAGTTTCAGAAAGGGTGCTAGTGCTGTCCTGTTTCATCGTATTTTGGTGCTTCCAGCAGAAAGTTATGGACAAAACAGCGTCCACGGGTGAGAAAAAAGGACACATTTGCCTTAAATTGTCCTCTGTGAATTCTGATGGACAAAATTATGGAAGGATAGTTACACCCTTTCAGTGCTCGTACAAAGCGTGCAAGTGACATAGGCAGCACGCACGCTTACAATGTACGTGATCCAATGAGATGCTCATTGGGGTTGTTGTTTTTTTTGTTTGTTTTTTTTATACAGATCAGGGCGCGCTTTAAGAGACGGATCCTGTCAGATGGTCCACTAGCGGTGAAATCCAAAGCTCGAGCCAAGAAAACCTCGCGATCGCAGATTACATGTAATCAAACCACTGACAATGATGTCGATCGAGAGATATACGAATTGCAGGCGTAGAACTTTTTCAAACTTGCAAAGTTGCGTATCTAAACGGTTAGATAAACATTTCAATACAAACGCCATATCTATACCCTTCATAGTGCGCACAGATGTCTCCTATGTCCTTCGCCTCACAGAAAATAGGAGACGTCTGCGCGCACGCTAGACCGTCAAACCATTTTTTTTATAGAGACCCAAACTCAAGTTTATCGAAAATAAAACATTGCAAAGTGTGCTTTCTTGTTTTCAAAGTGAGTCGTTCAAGACAACACTCTTTAAAATGTTTAAAGGAAGTGTTTTTTCTGTATAATTCTCAGCTTACAGTTAGAATGTACTTGTGTAGATCTACCGAGTGAGGAATTTTGATCAATAAAGCTCATGAGCAGTGAAAAATAATGTTCTAAAGCTCGTTTTGTTTTAAAATGTTTTAAAGCTCATTTTGTATTTTAGTTTAAAGAAAGGTAATTTAAAGGCTAATAAAATTGCAAAGCAATGCTTTGTTGGAAAAATGACTCATTTTCTACTATATGGACTTCCTACAAGATTTGATGGTGTAGTTGTCCATGTGACCACTTTTTGAAGATAGCTGAGCCGGCGTGCATTGCCTTTAAGTCTTTTCATTAAAATTACGAAATATTTATTGTCATCTTTTCTTGTTTTAGCGCACTGTTTCCCTTGAGTAGTCTGAATTTGCATGCAGCTACCGTGACTGTCAACACGCCTTTTCGACTTTCGTGTAGACCGTGATGGCAATCCCTTTTTTCTGGAAAGCAACCTGTTCTGCTCCTTTGGTCCACAGAGTGTCATAAATGTAATTGCCAAGGATTCAGGCATCACGGATGAAAGTCTGTTCGACATGATGGTTCAGAATGCTTTGTTGCGGAAAGAAAAGAAATAACTGTCGAAGACGCGTTAGCTTCAAATATACAGATATTTTTGAGGTAACATAAAATTCTGATAATAAGCCGCCCGAAAATAAAACCTTCCTAAATATAAGCCCCCTCCCGCAAATCTCATTCGCAAAAAGCCCTCCAATAACACCCCCCCCCCGCTTCAAATATATGCCCATGGGCTTATATTAAGTTAAGATTCAATCATTAACGCATTAAGTTTATAGTTTTCGTTCTCTATTCTATTTCATGTTAATCATCCTCAAAACTTTACTGGCATCCGGTATTTTTTAAGATACAAGCCCAGGGCTTATTATCGGAATTTTATAGTTACCGTATTTTAAGAAATCGGATATAATTCGAGAATTTTGTGGTAGTTAATTAACCCTCTTCCGCTGAGTGGATTCGTGTACGAACCCTAAGGTGATATGCGGACTCAAATGAACATTTTTAACATATATGACATATTTTTCCTGAAGAAATCAGTTTGATAGGCAAAGGATTAAAAAAGAATACATACACGCCTCATTTTGGAAATTTAAACCACATCTTCCCGAGTTACATATAAAAAAACTGTGAACGTTTTCTTGCCAAATCATTGCCAAATTTGGCTATTCACCTGTTACTCTTTCCAGGTAAAATTTTCCACTTTGCTAAAACGTTAACCACTCACGTCCCTTCTACAGAAAAGTAAGGCGATAAAGAGGCTAGCTAACAAAGCAATAAAAGTGCAGCGGGGATAAGAATCGTTTCAGTTTTGTAAAAAGTCCAAAGTTTAAGTTCTGCGCTTGCTCCAAAACTGAAAATCTCCCCAAGTTATCTCCAACTAGATGAAAAAAAAAGTTAAGTTTTTGTAGAAATTGGCACTATTAGCCATTTAATGTCCCAGTATTGATCAGCATCAATTTTCCCCCTGTAATGTTAATCCAATATTGAGCATTTGGGTAATGATAATTAAGCAAAAGATCACCAAAAGAGAAACTCTTTTGATATTTGAACAGCTTCTACCAACCGTACTGTAACAAATGTATGGCGACCGGTAACGAAAGAAATAAAATGATGTTTTGACGGTGGGGCTAACAGGGTTAAACGTTTCCGTGGGATAAAAATCCTTTAATCTCCTTTTTTTGGATGGGCTTTGTAAGCAAAAGTTCAAGCATGGGCATTGAAGCATAATAAGTACAAAGGCACTTGTTCCTCTTATCTGTTTTTCACTGTGACATAACCACGCAGCACTATGACATTAGCACAAGCGACAGAAAACTAGAAAAAGTACCTGTCTTCACAGTAAAAGAGAGTTTTTGAACTGCGGGACACGCTTGTGAAAAAAGTAATAATAATAACTTTACTGATTAACGTGTCATATAAGACATTGCAGCCGACCAAGCCTTATTTAGCTTTGTAATACTCGTTGGAAACTACGTGCATTCTGATTGGCTACAAATGATATATTTCAAGAATAAAACATAGAAAAGCGTGTTCGACAACAATTAAAGGTTAAGGTTAAAGAAAGTGTTTCTTCCGTATAATTCTCCGCAGATTTCTTTAGATTCTCAGCTACGAATGGGGAGATGAACGAGTAATTTGGATCATGAGCTAGCAGTGAAAGAAAAAGCTCTGAAAACCTCGTCTCATTCTTCGCTTACGATTTAGCTTAAATTCTTTATTTATATATAAGAGCACGGCGTTAAGAGAACATAGCCATGGATTTTGTAATCGTGAAATCTCGAGAACCGAGAAAAACAATTAGTTTATGTTCTCTAATTGTTTTGTCGGTTATGACAATATTACATTCGTGGTTCTGCTTTTTTAATTTCGTCTTGTTAAATCCTGTGTTAAATAATTTAATGGAGCACATAAGGCTGGACTGATTTGCTTAAATAAATGCATGATGATATTCACGCATGAGATGTCAGGTGATTTTGAGTGCAATAAGAAAACTCAAGCAAGTTTAAAGGCTGACAAAATTGCACGAACCAGGCAAGTCTTAACTCGAAAAACCAATTGCAGTCTTTTTGCCATTTCTTTCCAAATTACCTAGACAAATAAAAGAAGCAAAAAGTCCAAAACTGGGTTTTCAAAAAACAAATATCGCTCTGAATAAACTTATTTTATTTCACTTTAACAGTTTCATCTTTTTAGGCCGTGGTCCGCTCTCAAAATATGTCACCAAACCATGCGAACGAATTTTTAAAACGTGTTTTCACCCTTATTTTTGTGACGTCATTATCTTTCAAAATTGTTAAAAAACTGATAAACAGAAAACAAAAGTTTGTTAGAAAGAAATTCTCTATAAGTATTAATATTGTCCTGCCAAGTTTTACTTCTTTTTCAAAATGTATTTTTAATGTGACGACTTAATCAAGAGAACTGACTAGGCGCGCATTGCCTCAACTGTTCCCATAATTGTGCGATCTTTACTGCAATCGTTTTGTGGGTGTTCTTTGTTCGTTTGCTTTGTGTAAATGTGTTTTTTTTTTCAGTTTGTTTGACCGAGTAGACCGCGTGCGATTTTGCATTTAGCTACCGAATCTGCTAACCAACTTAATTCCATATACTGTTTGCTTTGTTAATTTCACCAATCTGCGCTACCAATTTTACATGCATCCAATTTGTTGGATAAACTGACGTACTCTCAGCCAATCAAATGAAGATATTCTTGCAGGTCTCACATTATTAGCTCATTAATTATTGATGTTTAAACAGATAATGAAGGAAGTTTTAGCACACAATCCTCAGATTAAGTGATGCAAGCTGACACACATTGCATAAAATATCACTTAGCTTTTTCCTGACGTTTTCAAGGAGTTAAATTTAAGTGGCTTGGGGCCTACATGTAAAACCTAAGCCACAATTATGAGATATGCAGTGTTTTTACACGGAATTGTCTTCTTTGGCTTAATTTTGAGTGAGTATGGAATCCATATGTGTTTTCACGATGTGTTGCTCTTTTTTAATATAAGCGATTTGCGGTCGAAAAGCAGTTCTCTTTGGAAGTTGCAAAAACGACAAAGACAACTCACACTATGCTATTTAAACGCCGAGCAGATACCAGAAATACAAATTAATAGCGTGAAAAGTCAACATGCTTATTGCCTAAAAATGATCCGTTAGTTCTGGTGTTCGTTATGTACATGATAAATTTCAGTCTTTAAGGTTGGTTTTCATCAGTGACACAATGACATAAGAACCTCTCATAACACAAGAAGCTCTCTTGTAAAAAATGGCTGCAACACAAGCATTACAAGAGACAAGCATACTAAGCATATTCTTCTTTCCTAGTTTTCACCGAGAAACGTCAAACAAGCATAAGCCCCGAGCATAAGCATTAAAGTAGTAACACTAGGAAAAGACGTTTTTTATCCTTGTGCCAATGCTTGCGCTCCTGCGAGTGCTTGTGTCGTGCCCCTTTTCTCTCTTGCGTAAACATAATTGAAGACTGTTGTTCTTGCTTATATATGCTTACGTTGTGCAGCACTTGCCTCGCTACCGTAATACCCGTCTGTATTGTGGAAATTTGTGGTGCCAGAAAAATACTTTGTTATACCCGTTTTTAACATAACAGGTGCTCATGCAATACTGTAGGAGAGGGCTTTACTTTTTCCCCGCGAAATGAACAATTTGTTGCGTTGTCTTCGCCAAACAATGCTTGTTCGGTTCTTTCGTTTTATTTATTATAATTTATTATAATCTTTATTTTTTGTTCTTTTGAACGAGTCGGAAGAATGCAATCTTCTCGGTTGTCTTCAACATAACTTGAACTTTGTTGTTGTTTGTCATTGTAGTTTTATTCTTGTATTAAATTTTCTTCTTCTTCTTTTTTAATGTATACGATCAAGACCTGAGCATTTTCATCCTTTGTTGTACTAAGTTAGCGAGGTCACGAAACGTGAGGTAGTACTTTAACCAAGAACATTTTGTGAATTCACAGTTTAAGAAATTCTTGCAAAGAACAAAAATTAACTTCATAGCATTTTTTTTTTGCAAAATGAGCTTTTAATCGCTTTTTTCATTAGCTTTTCTTTTCTTTAATATTACTAGTGATCAGTTTTAATTTCCATGTAGTCAATTGCGAATTCATGCACATTCATGCCCGATTAAAATTAGTCTGCCAGTTGAAAAAAATAATGATTCGTTTGTTGTGGTTAACCGGCAGGAACTTGTAGTAAGATAGTCGAGGGATATATTACCATATATATAACCATAGAAAAGACTCATTTTCGTTCTAACTTTAATAGATTTGGCAACTTTTCACCACAAAACTGACGTATGCGAACACCTTGGACCTATAAATGCCATAGGTTTAGAAGCTGCTCGCAAACAATACGCCGACAATTTCTTTATAGACGGTCATGCCAGGGACAAGTTGGACAGTTGAAATTATTTTTCGACTTTTTTTACAACTGATCCAGCCAGGCAAAATGACCGTTCAGTTTTTCTTACCTACATTAGAGAGCTTAAAAGATCTTCTATTCATGATGCGATCAACTGTATGAACATTTGAGTGGAACGAGCTTTGAGAAAATTAGGAATCCGTTTTAATATACCGAGCAATTAAAGATTCAATTATGCCTAGTCCACAGTGGCCAAAATTGTGATTGCCAGCGGCTTATATAACCGATCTGTTGATTAAGGATTGATCTTGTTCGATCTCAAAATTAAAAACCCTCACAATGTTAAAAATGACAATAAAGATGTGTTTTGATATCTTAATGGCTCAGTTAGTGTTGCTCTGACAGATCAATTTGTACTCGAGGTCATCAAATTCTATAGAATAACCTTTGTTGGTTCTTTCAAAATGTCCAAGCTAAAGCAACTTATCTTTGTGAGCTTTCCTGTAATTTTTCTGGAAGCAGCTTGATATCGGATTTCGTTGGTAACTGAGAAGTTGGTGTTTTCATGGCCATCATATTTTGACAGCTTGTTTTTCCAAATTCGAGATCTTCCTGTCTTTAACTGTGGTAATTGTAAAGTTTTTAGACCGTTTTTTTTTCATAAGGGTGTTTTATTGTTGAAGAGAATACCCTGTTTTGAGATTTGTTTGGATGAGATAAAGCCTCTTGAACATTGTTGAAAGGTTCAAATTTTGGAAGGCTATTAACGGCTTTTAGACATTTCGAACACACTTTGTCGCGGCCGTTTTTAGTATGACAAGTTATGTCTTATGCCAACCTTGTTCAGGGATTTATGTAGTTGGTTTCAAACTCAGTCTGTTTTAGTTCTCTTTATATTTTCGAGGACACGTAAGGCAATCCGCTTTGGTATGAGAGCAGTTTCAACTTTCTAACACAAGAAATAAGAAAGGGTTGGGGTCTCATTCATTCTCACATCATTTGATGCGGAAGTGTCGATCGTCTTCGTTAAAGAAAATTATAGCTCTATTATGACAAATCCATGACTTTTACACTTTTTTTGTTTGAACAATGAAGTTATGAAACTTATTTTGATATGTTTTCTGCAGCTGTTCAAGGTCTTTACTTTGGGTTCTTTTGGGAAGGATTAGGTAAGTTAAAGTAACATACTTGCATTCTCCAACATTTGAAATTCAAAGTGAAAAGCTTGCCCTCTTAATTTTGATAGTTCCCTTAGGAAGACAGTGTCCTGTTAATGTCACCAAGTTAAGCCTTACGGACGTAAAAAATGACAACAACGAAATTGACTGCCAGAGGCTTTTGGATAACAAACGGTTCCGGATACATTGCTCAACCTTCTGGGGTAGCTATTCCTGTAGTCAATATTGTTCCAGTTGGTGCCGAGTATTTGCCTTGTGTTTCAATGAGATCAAAACACTAAAATGGGCCAAGCGGTGCGCTGGAAAGTTTCGCTCATTGTCCAAGCGATTCTTAATTGCTACCGATGACAGCAAAATTTCTTCTTCTGTCGTGGACATTCGTATCAAGTCCTGCAGGCCCTTCTGGAAGAGCTGGTTTCTTATTGAGGTAAACACATGCACTTGCAGCTACGGAGAAGCGATTCATGGTATGTAAGCAACGGATTATATACAGTACTTAAAAGTTACTTTAGATGCTCTATTGCCGGCTTTGTGCTGTATAACAAAAACGACTCTATTAAGCGCGCGCTAAAACTCGAATTTAATGATGCCATCATATGGAGAAAAAAATTAATGTTCATTTTCAAAGGTTTCAATGCAAAGTTGCCCTAACCAAAACCGTAACGCTAACCCAAACCTAATTTTAATCAGGTCCCTAAGGGTCTTCTTGGAGCCCGGAAAAAAACGCTGATTCTGCCTGTCAGTAAAACCTCGATTTCTCTGTTTTGGGGCCCTTCATTTTTTTGGCCTGGAGCCCTGGAGTCTTAATTCCATTTGGGAAACTGTTTGTTTTCGGTGATCTATCCTGAAAAAGTTTTAAAGTTTCATTTCCGTGTGCGATCTACGAGGACACTTCATGAACGACTTTAGATCTAGTCTCGTTACAGCTGCTTTTCTAAAACTCTTTGGTAAGGGTGTTTCATATAGAGGCCTTATTAGAGTGGGACGCATAAAATACAACGTAGTGGGACAATAGGGCTTTCGTTACTTTTAGTGGTGCTGCGGTCTACAACAAAAACAACTGTATTAAGCGCGCGCTAAAACACGAATTTAATGTCGGCAGCAAAATTAGAATCATAAAAATTGTACATTTTACAGGAAAAAGTTAAGGTTAGGGTTAGGGTTAGGACTTTTTATTATTAAAAAATTAACGGAAATCTCAGTATTAACAAAATTCTCTTCTAGTCTGAGCAGTGTACAAATTAGATTTAAACAATGAAACGAATTTGTTGGCTGTCGACCATTTAACTTAATTTTAGCAAACAGTGAATCCAAACTTTGTTTTGTTTTTCAAGTTTCATGAAGCAGATTTACATTGTCACTTTAGTGTAATGTGTCCTGTTATTTAAGATAAAGCAACTAGAAAAGAGATCTATTTGATATGACCACGTATCAAACAAATGACTGAATTTATTCTCTTACGAAACAGATGTTTCCTCTAACCAGCACCAAATGATGTCACTGATTCAGAATTACTCAAATCACCGAAAACGACGTCAGCTATTGTCTTCTCTTGGGTGGCTCCCAAAGGGAAAGCGCGCGGTAAGGACATGTCGAAAAGGCGTAAATTTTGTAATCACTCAAATAAACTCCGAACGTTCAACCGTCTATGTTCGTTGCTTGGAAAACCTCGACAATATCAATGGCAGACCGTACAAGAATAGCTCAAGTCCTGTCATCACAGTTAAGAAATGTTTCTGCAATAACACTGGTAAGTGATTTAATGACAACGCTTAAATCTTGTATTACATTATCTTATCAATAATATGCTTTAGCCAACCAGAACTGAGCATTAACGAAGCATACTGTATACTATATCATTGCCTTTCATCGAAAGAATCTGTCAGATTCGTTTAGTTTTAGCTGAAGAGAGACCCTCGCAAAATAAAAGTCTAAAAAGATTCATTTCGGTCTTCTTGGCATGGTCTTTATTATAAGCAGCGATCGTGACTAGATAATGCATTGTCTGAGAAATTACAGAAATGTGATTGGCCAAGAATGTGGGAGCTACTTTGATATAAATGTTGCATAACAAAATTGAGCACTGCACTTCAACTCAGCGGCGACATTACAGAGTGTTCCTTCAGTTCTCAATGATTATGTTAGATATCACGAACCGTTTATACACAAAAAAAAACAAACAAATAAAAATAAAATGGCGGTGATTTCGTTCCAGGGAATTTTTTATGGATAACCTCAAGGAATTTAAGGGAAGTTCTCTGTCGCCTTCAAACAAATAACGTAACACATAGAAATGAAGATATGTATTTATTTTCTGACTAAGATGAGTTTGATTTAGAGCTGGTTCAACCGTCCAAAACCAGACTTTAAAAAAAAATGTCAGTCGATCGGTGTCGTGCAATGCGTTAGTCTTCACGGCAAGTTACCTTATCTGCCCTGTGGCTACTACAAAACAACAATCTTACTAGTTGTACGTGATAACTAGAACTTATTTTGCAGGCTCGTGATAGAAATTTTGAAGTATGACTCGGATAATTATTTCCAAATATCAATATACATTTTACTTTACTGTTATATGTAACAGGAACATGTCCATATAGAAGCCTCCTCCGCTGGCAAAAATTCTTTTTCCTTTGCCCGTGCAAGCGCCCCGTATGTTCAAGCACAGGAACTGAGGCGAGTGTATAGAAAGAGGAGCCGTCAGGGCCGCACGCTCGGAGACTTACAGCCTTTTTTGTGGCTTTTCGGACACTTTCGAGAGTTGCCTGCGGAGGAGCCTATCCATATAGTAATCTGTTTCTTTCTCACGTTGCCAAGGTTAACATGCAAAACTGTTTCTTCCTTTCAGATTCAGAAAGAAAGTTAGAAGAGAATGTTACCGTTTCTCGTTCAGAGGAATTGGTAAGTAATTTCCCTGCTACGATTCAAAACATTTTTTTTATGAAACAAACCAGTCGATATTAGGCACATTTTTTCCACCGCTTAATAAGCCATGACTGTTATAAATGATATGAATATATTTTTTAGTTTTTAGATAGTGCGGCTCTTAAAACCATACGGATAGCTGCAACTATACTATACACTTGAATTTAGAATAGAGCTCCTGTATACGCATCACTGGATCAAAACGTACATTACTTTCTTATAGATGCACGTCCAGAAATTATAGAGGACTTGTGTCCCGGATGTTGCTTTGCATCGCGTTCATTTTTATTCAAAAGCGCACGGAAATACTGAGAGCAAAGAGTGATTTGAAAACAAGGTTTCAGTTCTTCGGTTTTTCCTTTTTAAGGTAAATTTACTGGGATCTTTTTATCTACTGATAAACATGTTTTGAGGAAGAAGTAATCAACCGCGTTTTAAAAAGCTAAATGCGCAAGAAAAAATGGCGTTTGGCTATGAAAGAGCTGTAGGCATGTACAGTGCAAACAATCGGCTTTTGACGTAATAGTCAGGTGACCGTCCGTCCGTCCGTCCGCACCATAGAGTCACCAATATGAAGTGGCATACACTTGATATAACCCTGTGCTGTATCCCGTGTTTTTGGCGCGAAATCGCATGGTGACCCGCGTTGTAGGAAAACAAGCAAAGACAACAAGAGTCAAAAACAATTTTGTTACTGGAAAAATAAGGTTCAAAAGAATACTCAGTTTCTTTTTGGTGGAAGGCGAAAAGTTCAATTTAGGCGAAAAAAATTAGGCAATAAAGTTCAGGCGAAAAGTTCAAATTTGCCTTATCGGTTCTGTTGCGAACTCGGTCGGCACACCACTAGAGTTCGCAGCATTTCGCAGCGATTTCGACGCCAAATATAGCAGAGCTAGTGCTTTTTGGTTTTTTCTGTCCACAAACATGGTTTTTGCGGCGGTCCGAACACATTTCGCCCGGAAAAACACCAGCATTTTCATGTTGATAGGCAACTTGTCACGCTCATGACGTAGTGGACTGATCGCCGGTTTACGACGCCGTAGAGCCGAGTTCGGCTCTCGTCGGGAGCATGAATTTTTTTCTTTTTCTTTTTTTTTTTTAATTTAACGACTTGAATAAGTGTATTTTCCCAAATTAATAAGTGCCAACAAAAAAAAAAACAAACAAAAAAAAACTAACAAAAAACAAAAAAAAATACCAAAACAATAGGGGGGCTCCGCTTTTAGGCTTGGCTAAATCTATATATTAAGGCCTAGTTTTAAGGCCTTCTAAATTCGGATTTGTATGCCAACTAATGGAGAAATAAGATGTTAATCACCTGGAAGTTTAAGGGTAAACGAATGATTGCTCCGGTTTGAAGACGTCTGAAGGCGCCTTAGGAGGTTTTTTGGCTGTCCATAACAATTATGGATAATTAAATTGTAAGTTGTACTTTAAGTAATAAAGTATGTTTAAAAAAAATGAAACTATTTTTAGGTGGTGAATTTTTGTACTTTTCTTGCCGAAGAAATAGACCCTGGAGAAGACATTGCCATACAGGTAATGCCGTATTCAATGGCTATTGCATTTACTGATTGTCTTGCAGTATACTTCAAATCTAGGAGTGCCAAGTGGTTAAGCTTTCCTGAAACAGGTTACATCCCTTGCACCAAGAGCCTGGTAAAAAGTCTGGTAAGCCTGGTCAAGTCTGGTTCAACCAGACTTACCAGGCTTTTGTGAAGAAAACAAGTCTGGTAAAAAGTCTGGTAAGGCTGGTTTTACCAGGCTTTTAGGGTGAGCCTGGTTGTATTGTACCACAGAAGCCTGGTAAGGCCGGTTTAGGGACGAAAATTATAACCTGAAAAGTCAGGTTAGTCTGGTTTAACCAGGCTTTTATGGCGAGTCTGGTTCGAAAAAATTACCTGAAAAGGTTGGTTAACCTGGTTTAACCAGGCTTTCTTGGTACGTCTGGTTCAAAGACAAAACCTCAAAAACCTTGTTTGTCTGGTTTTACCAGGGTTTTCCAGAAAGTCTGGTTCGAACATATCATATGCACCTGAAAAGCCCGGTTAGTGTGGTTCGAAAACATCACAGTACTTGAAAAGCCTCAAGCCCAATGTTCTAAGAATTCAAAAACCTAGAAGCCCAGGTTTCCCTGGGCTTTCCAGGCTTTTGGTTAACAGTGTTTGACAAACGTTCCAACCAATTCTTATGTGCCTCAATGATAATTTTTATTGCAAACTGTAGTGCAATTTCTAATACATATTCTATGGAAATTCAAATGCCCACAGTACAAAATATAAACATGCCCTACAATTGCCATACCACCAAAACGAACAACGTACAGTGAATAATGATTATACAATGTATATCTTAACAAAACCTTCTAATACCAAATTGATTTTAAACATGGAGCAACCCTATAAACATTAACTAAACTCTAAGTTGGCTTATGACTTTTCAGCTTGACAAGTGACGGCCTAGGAATAAAAAATGGTTGTTACATTCGACACATTTACAGGTAAACACACTGTACTTTGCAAAATTTTATTTGGTTGACTGAAATATTTTAGTCTCTACCGAAGAGCCAAACAAAAAAAATACAGTTAAAACCAAAGTGTTGCATTGCACTGTCGTCTGAAGATGTTGATTAAGATGCTTTACAGAACTTGATATATTTGCAAAATAATACTGATCAGCCAGAGCTTTTACGACTGCAAATCAAATTCAGCAGAGGAACCAAAAATGTTTCCATTGCTAGACTATTAAGTCGTCAGCCACTCCATAGGACCGTCTGCATACAGGCTACTGTAATGTCCATTGTTTTGACAAACACTTGTACAAACCATTGATTAAAGCTTAACAATTCTAGTAAAGGGTTAAAATTTAATTTCTTTCAAAAAATATGAATTCTCCTGTACATCTTTCAATTGCCAGTGGATTTGATTCTTTATGCAGTGGTCTCACAAACTGGGATGCAGTTTTTTTGCATCTGTGTTTGCATCTGTGTTTGTAAGCTGCTAAAGTTCCATGTGTAAATATGGATTAGAGATAAAAGGTACTACTTGTACCTTAAGAAAACAAGCTAAAACTTTCAAATAAAATTAAAAATTTACAATGTAAGGCTGAGAGATAAAAGGCACTACATGTACCTCTGGAAAAAAAGCTAAACCTTTCAAATAGAAGGAAAATTCAAATTTGCGGACATGGTATTGCTGGAAAACTATATTACAACTTTGGCTGAATTTCATCAAATTGGTTTAGGAGCTGCTCACTTAGAATTTAAAAACACATGTACAATTGCCACTCACGCACAACTGCAAAGCAAGCTCTTGCGTAGTGATTACCGTGTATGTACTTTGATATTACAAGTACATATTATATTTCAATCTAATTTTGATAGCATTTGTCAAAAACATTAAAAAGATATGCCCCCCAAAATCTCTTATGTACATTACAATGTAACTTAACTTACATAAGTATTTTTTGTGCTTAGTTTTTTTTTTGCCAAAAGATATGAAAAATTATCAAGTTATGTAAAACAGTCAATTTGCCACTGGTTGATACAGTATCTTACATCACCATGTAATAAACTGAAGCTTTAGACAAAAAAATGATTTTACTCATATCTATTCATTTTTGTCACTTCACCTACAATGCAAAAATGAAAGGAATCTGTGAAGGTATAACTTCGGTGGGCTGTAGTTTCAGTTACTTGATCTCATTCAACAAATGTATTAACTATTACACGCAAGATAGAAAGCTGTTTCCACAAAAAAATCTGGAAAGAGAACGACGTACATTGCGTGTACATGTTGAATTCAATTTGGTTTATTTTGACATCTCATTATGCTGGTTGCCACCTTCATCATGCTAGCTGGACTTAATTTTTAATTATTACATTCTTTCCTTCATAGCCCCAGTTTTCTTTTGAGCCTGGTTTTTTTGCCTCTTGATGCTTTTCCTCATTTATAACTTTTTGTGGCAAAAGTCCATGGCTAAACGAACATTTTAAACTTATCATTTTGATCTGAGTTTCATCATGTAAAAATCTTACAAATATGTCTGAACTGCTAATGTGCCTTATGTACATGTAACAAGTGATCCAAGCAAAAGTGTCTCACCCTACAGGATTGCTCCATGTTTAAACTAATACCTCTGTTCTGTTCTGTTCAGTTTCAGGTCTAATTGAAAAAGTAACAAAACTACACTGTACATATAAAGGGCCAATTTAGACTATGTTGTATGCGACATGCTAATGAACAGCCTACAATGCAAGTTGTTCCATGCAAATAAAAGCTAAAACTTTCTCATGCCTGTCGAACATGGCATAAAAAAAATGCTGCAGGATTTTGAAATGTGTTAAAACCTTACGACAATCATAGCCAGAGGCAATGATAAATGAAGTGAACTCGTTACAATATTTCCAATGATCTGCCAGACCAGCAGCATAAGTAAAACTCAGACTATCTAAATAGGCCCTGAACTGCAAATGTTGTGGTATTTCTTATCTGCTTTGTTGCCCAGGATTCCCTGTTAGACTTGGAAATACTGTTTTCAGTTTTTAACAAATGCACCTGGAAAAAAAAAATACAAAGTAAAATAAACATAAATAAAATACCAAGGGAAATAACCAAAAAACTGCAACCATATTGTACAGTTCCTCTCAGACGAATAGGAGTAGCTAGTGCCTTTGGTATGGCATCTACAGGCACACCTTTTGCATGCTCTTATACAATTACATGTACGTACATGCAACCCCTAATAAATGGTGTATTTTTAAACAGTGAAAAATACTATTGTATGCTTAACAAGCCAAATAGTCACTGAATGGACCCATATATACATGTACATGTGTATAGTATATATTCTCAGCCACTGACAAAATTTGAGGCAAAAAAGTACTGTAACATAACAGAAATTGATTGGTGAACTGTAACTAGAAACACCTACTCAGTGACTTGCAAAGGTCTTTGCAGGGTCAGCTCTACATGAAAGACTGGGTGGACTGGCTAGTTTATTAGATTTCTCACCCAAAAAGGGTTGAAATGCTTGTCTTGTCCTTTATGTATACATGTAGCCACCATTTAGTTACAAAACTGAAAGAGTGGGTGGGTGACCATCTTGTATACAGTATTTAGCAAATAACAAAATAAATAAATAAATAAATAAATAAAACATAAATAAAGTAGGGTTATTCATCCAGACAGGAAATCCATGCGAAGAGGCCCCACATAAATACTTTCCTTCATCAACCATGCACGCTAAAGTATACCCTGGGTGCCAGAGGCTTTTCTTGCGCGGTTTCCGGTTGCAGCTTATGTTCTCTATTGTGACCCGCGCGAAAAGCCTCTGGACCAGAGCGCCATCGCTTTGATGACGCCGAGCCAATGGCTAGCTTGCTTAAATTGGTTTAGTCCAGAATTTGGTTCAAGCGTCTGATTGGCTCCTAACAGCCCCCCAAGGTATTCGAAGTCTAACAGTCTTTGTCATTGGTTGACAAGAATAGTATGCCGCGGGATAGTAATCTGTGAAATTTATCAGGTTTATCGCTCGCGTGGCGCGCGTGTGAGTTGTGTAGAGATGGAGGATTGCGAATTCAAAGTAGTTTTGACATAACATTCGAGAGGGCCTGAAGTAAAAACGTTTGACGGTGTAGAGGGTTAAGCT
Organism: Siderastrea radians; assembly: GCA_964017195.1. Classification (NCBI taxonomy): domain Eukaryota; kingdom Metazoa; phylum Cnidaria; class Anthozoa; order Scleractinia; family Rhizangiidae; genus Siderastrea; species Siderastrea radians. The sequence goes on along the minus strand of OZ024897.1, from coordinate 4,366,836 downwards.
CTGAACAAAGAGATGGTATTTTTAATTTTACTCGCTGCAAGGATGTTTCAGCAGTATTGCCAACCGGCTTCGGAAAATCGGTTATTTAATTCTATAATATTCCAGCTCATTCCAGGACTATGTGGGATTCAGCGATTATTCCAAAAGCCCGATAGTGACTTGTTTGCCCGCTTAATGCGCTCATTGTGTGCCATATGAAGGAGTTGAAGCAACGAGGCATTTCGTGTACTTGTTTATCGGGAGATGGTGGCGACAAAGATGGTGCCCTCGCTGGAAAGCTGTACGCCTTCATCATTGCAAATCCCGAGGCGCTTATCCGGTCCTCAATGAAAATATTGATACGATGTAAAATGACAGTCCAAACACGACTAGTGCTAGTTTTCCTAAGTGCAATCGCGACAGCTTTGTCCCTTTGATCGAGACGATTTAAAGGCGACACAATTTACTTGTAGCGGTAAATGTGGACAATAATTTTTACCGGTCCGGGGTTGTTTTTGTTTGCGAACGCCGTTTTAAAGCGATCCATTTGACGCCCCAAACACTAGCGTGTAATATCTGTCATATCTTCACGTGCCATTGCATTTGATCACAGCACGAGACATACGCTGTGATTGGTTTGAACGTAATAGGATAGGAAAAGATCAAAGTTCAACGAGAACAGTAAATCAAAGCGCTCTGGCCCAGAGGTTTTTTCTCGCGGCAAGCCGCTCGTTGCGTCGGCCTTCGGCCGACGCGGCTCGACCTCCGGCCGATTTCTCCCGACGTTAGCGAGAAAAAAACCTCTGGTACCCAGGGTAGCTAAAGTATGTTTAAATAACAGTTTCAACTAATAGAACTTGACAGTACTGCTATTGCAGACCACCAGAAATTGAATTGGAAGTAAAATCTGAAGTTGACACATGTACATTTTTTCTTATATGACCAAAAAGTGACATGTCAATAAAGGTTATCCTAAATTAATAATTCCCAGTGACTCATGGTAGAAGGAATGCAAAAACACAATATCGGTAAGTTGATAAAAATTCACACCAAAACTGGTTCACTTTGATTTTACAGAAGGTAATGTTGATTGAAAATTTTTAGAATATCCAGCCAGTTATTTACTTGTGTATTAATGTTTTATGAACAAAAGACACCATTCTTATTCAGTGACATGCAAATGGCTTGCCAGATAGATTCTAATTTAGCCTGTCTATATTTGCTCACCAAGTCCAACTTTTTGACTGAGTTTGAGTAACGAACGTTTGTCCTGAGGCGACATTGTATATCAAGCTGTTGTAAAGATCGTTCCAATTGGCTGCAGAACGAGAGTGCTGCTTGACTATAACACAGTCATTGAAATTTATTCGACCTAATTGCAAGTAAATTATTTACTTGCAAGAAAAGTCAATATCTAAGAATTATTATTCTATATTCTTGCAAAAATCCAACTTATTAGGTAAAATTCGAATATGTTGCAAATGAAGCTCACTTTTTTCACTGGACATTTATGTCTGGTCGCCAAACTCGGCCGAGTAACTTACATGTACTTTTCTGACCTCAGCCGAACCGAACGAACCAAAATGGCCGCCAAAGAGGAGGTAGAATCTATTCAAGAAATTTAAGATTAATACTGTACCTTTGTGTAAGGGAGGGCAGCTCTGCATCGAATCCCACAACTCTTCAACCACTGGAGTAAAAAACTATCCACGTTTCACTTTCTGGCACACACAAACACGGAGAAATCCAACACACACAGATCACAGACACAGACACACAGACACACATTCACCGGTTACTTGCGCCTGCAATTCTCGAGCGTGCGGTTGTAAATCACATGACCCCTTGAAAGCGGCCCGGTCGCATAGCTGGGTAACCGGCGGTGAGTTTCAAATAAAATGGGTTTGTGTCGAAAATAGAGCTGGTTATCGTACGTGAAAGTGGTTTATTTCGCTATTCTTTAGATTATTTTCGCTTACGATTAGCAAGACTCAACTCAGAACGTGCTCTGTTGGAAGATGATTGTAAAGATGGTTGATGATTGCTCGATTTAAGTATAAACGGACTGAATTACCAACGGACTGATCGATCGATTTCAAGGCCGGTGAGTACATGTAACCTAATTCCTCATAATACGTAGCTGGTATGACTAACATTTCATGTACATTTAGTTTTCAATGGCTTAAAGTTCCTTTCTTTGAAGCGTACACTGTGCAAATTTGCACGTTGCAAATCATAATCAAAAACGGCCTTTGTGAAATTGACCCCAAGTGGGACAGTGGTATCAAGTAACAACGAAAGCCATTGTTCACACATGTGGCATTCTGTGACTTACACTTTTCACATCAAAGTGTGATAAGCCCGGCGTAGTAAAACAAAGGTTTACCGACCAAGAAGTAGTCGACGTACCACTATCAGAACTTCGCAAATCCGAATAATTTGAGGAGTAGGCAATTCACATGTAAGCATTTGTACGTGTATCTCCATGCATCTACATGTATCATTGGTGATTAGTTGTAGGTGATTTCATAATGCCTACACGCTAACCAACAGTTCAGTTGAAATGCGTTTCACTCAAATACGTGTACACATAAACTTGAATACAATGAAAGCCTAAATTTTTCTTTAATCACTTGTCAAAGCGGAGAAAACATGAAATGAAACATGCATAATTTGCCAATTAGTGAGTTCTTTCACGGTTTATGAGATTTCTTGATTTTTTTTAAGCAGAGATAGTGATGTGTACTAGCATGATCAGATTTGATATTATTTGAATAGTAACGACTCCAGGACTTGACACCATAGCATTTTTATTCTAGTGGCATAAGGTGGAAATGTGTGCATTTCTCAAAGTCCTCTTTTCAAGGGAGTTTGCATATGGGAGTTTTTCATTGCAATCAACAGTTCTAAAATGGTCACCAGATTTATGAACTTTTGTCCCAACCTAATGTCCAATGTATGCCTAAATACTAAACAGTAATTTATCCATGACAGACTCACAGTGGAGACCCTATACACGCAGTAGTAATACACTAAATTCTCAATTTCAGGCATTGAATTCCTTCCTTTTGTATACGGTAGATGCCAGGGTATGAGGGGACATGTTGCAGGGACATGTCACAGAGACACACAGCAGTGCGACACTGCAATTGTTATGCTAAAGGCATGTACTGTAGCAGGATCATTAGCAGAGAGGAAATCGAAAGGTGCTTACATTTTTGCAACAACATGTGACACCCTTTGGTGTGTGGCTGGTGCTTTTTGAGCTAATGCAACACAAATTTCAACATGACATTCATGCACTGGCACCTTAAATTTGATTTTGCTGCATGCGTGGAAACTGCATGCCAAGTACCATGGCATTCAAAATAGCATATCATCCAAGTAAAAGCTAGAAGCTTGTCCAAAATACAGCCACCCATAATTCAGAAAAGATAACACTAAAGTTGAGATTTAATAAAGGAATATTATTGCATGTAATTCTGTTGTGCTCATTTAGGATATGAGGTGATTTTTATCAACTTTGTGCTATGCATCTTGTTGGTTACTTACCACCCTATGCCCAGTACATACATGCTCATGGAATAAATGTTAAATGTCACAGACATTAAGGTGAATAATGGTTCTCTCAGTATAATAATTATTATGCCACACAAGTTAATATCCAGCCCCACAGACTGGTACAGGTAACTTGTTATCAGATATGGACAAAAAACTGTGGAGGTAACCACGGTTGTGCTCGGAGGTGAATGGCATGTGATATACTAACTACACCTGTAGTGTGCAGAAAACATTATGAAAACAATGTACCTACTTGTTTGGAGTAGTCTACATGTAGATGAAAGAACTTTATAAATCCAGGAGGGCATTTGAGTGTCTCATGAATGTTAGCTTTTTTTGAAAATCATCAAAACTGCTCAATCATGTTATGGGAAAACAGCCTTCAAAATGGCAACTTTTCAATTTTTGGCTTATTTCCTAATTCAAAAAATTATGTGCTTACTGACCTAAAGCAAGAGCTGAAGGAAAAAATTATTTGGCTTTAAGGGGATGGTGTTCAGTGTGTCAAACTGTCTCCAGTGAGTTTTTTGCACTTTTGCCCAAGAACCAAATATTAACTTACACATGTACTGTAGATGTATTTGAAAGGTCAATAACACAATCAACTGGGCTACAGTGTAGATGACTGGTGCTGTTTAGTTACATCCTATATAGAAGTTTAACCTACTGCCTCGCATAATGGAGGTTGGGTGCCTGGGATATCCAGGGGCCTCCACTGTGGTCAGCCGGCCCCCAGATGGACTACTCCATTACTAGCAAATCCCCAGACCCCAGCCATGAGCCCCACATGCCCCAGCACCCGTCACACTGACTTAGTCAGTGGAGAGAAAAACAAAAAGAAGTAAATAAAACAAATAGGGAGGGAGGGAGGGCCGGGGTAGAAAACACAAGCAGAACGCTGCAAAATACCTAGACAAAACATGTGCAAGCAGTCACAGCCCGCCATTGGAGTAAACTACGCAAACTGAGCCTGACAGCACCTGAACAACCGCTGACCACCACCACATGATAACCACATGCTCGTTGTAGGTTAACTTGGTTAAATACATTTAACCTCATTAAATTTCAGTTCAAACCTGAACCTCATACATCTACATGTACACTGCTCCTTCAACAATCTCCTGGGATCTGTAATGTAGTTCATTTACTGTGGTATAGATGATTTAAAGTATGATTTACATTCACCTTTATAGATGTAGCTACATGTACATGTATGTGAGTAGTAAGTTTATTTTTTATGATCCATTTATTAATTTTACTCTCAAAATTTTTCATCAGGTTTCTACATTTGTACACATTGTATCAGTATGACTCCAAGTTCTACAGCAAAACAGTTTCTTGACGCATGTTGTACATAGCAAAGGAATGCATCACACATGGTCAGGTAAGTTACTCAAACATACAGCTACAATTAACGTTGTCGGAAAACCTACGCAATGAGACCACAAGGTGCTATGGGTAATCTATTAATAAATTTACCAAGCTTAGCTGTGGCTCACCCCTACACAAATTAAATCATACAGGCAAGTGTTTATCGTACTTTCACCCCTCCTATGGTAGCGACAACTGCGAAATTACAGCCGAATCACAAATCATTTTCAGCTACCCATACTGTCTTTCGGTCTCCTCGTGTAAGCTCAAGGCTGTAAAATCAGACAACGTTTTAGCTGTATACATTAGAATCCTCATGTTACACTTCAAATTTGTGTTGCTTAAATGTAGATCTGTTTTCTGTAAACAAAGGACGTGTACATGTACAGTGTATTGGGCATTGGTTGCAGGCATTCCTTTTAAAGATTTTGACAGCATATGGATTCATGTCATATGAAGACATTATCTCCTTGGTGATCATTGAATGCTTGAATTTTTAAGACATGGATACTAGATTATTGTGTACAAACCACAATCCCGACCAGTACACTGAAACAAAAGCCCTGCTGATATAGAGCCATGGTTATTAATATTGTAAAATAATTACTGATGTTGTAAATAATTACTAAGATTGGTCATTTAATATATAGATTTAGCCAAGCCTAAAAGCGGAGCCCCCCTTTTTGTTTTGTCTGTTTTTTGTTTTTGTTTTGTTTTTGCTGGCAGTTATTAATTTGTGAAAATACTCTCATTCAAGTCGTTAAATAAAAAAAAAACAAAGAAAAAAAAAACCTGCTCCCGCTGAGTGTCGAACCCGGCTCGTCAGCGTAAGATGCCGGTGACTAGTCCACTAGGCCATGGGCGTTCAACGATATATTTGGAGTTAATTTTAATACTTATTTCTTTCTTCGTGAAAAGCTGCCTATCAGTGTGAAAATGCTGGTGTTTTTCCTGCAAAATGTGTTCGAAACACCCTAAAAACCATGGTTGTGGACAGAAAAAAAACAAAAAGCGCTAGCTCTGCTATATTTGGCGTCAAAACCGCTGCGAAAAGCTGCGAACTCAAGCGGTGCGCCGACCGAGTTTGAACAGAACCGACGAGGCAAATTTAAACTTTTTGCCTGAACTTTATCGCCTAATTTCTTTCGCCTAAATTGAACTTTTCCCCTTCCACCAAAAAGACAACTGAGTGTTCCTTGAACTTTTTTTTCCATTAACAAATTTGTTTTTGACTCTTGCTGCCTTTGCTCGTTTTGCTACAATGCGGGTCAACATGCGATTTCGCGCCAAAAACACACGGGATTCAGCACAGGGTTATATCCAGTGTATGAAGTGTATTGGTAGCCCTGTGGTGTGGACGGACGGACGTACAGATGTACGGACGGACGGTCACGTGACTATTACATCACTACCAAAATTTTTTGGCTTGACAGGTTACCAAATTTCCTTATCAATGGAGCTCCGCTGACGCGCTAGCGCGCTGGCTCCGCTATTAACCAAAAGAATGATGATGCATGTGCTCAACATGAAGCAATTGTGGGATTAGGACACCAACTTAAATCCCTAACTGAAGTCATACCCATGACCTTCTGCACTCCAGCTACATGATTGTACTAATCTACAAGAAAACTGTTAGTGAAGTAGGTCGTCTTACTAGGTTCATACTGTATCATGTCATGCATAGTGCTAGAAAGGGCAGTGTTAAAGGCATCTGACTGTATGGTGACCTTGTACTGTAAGTAATGCCCTACAATACAGCTGTACACCTGTAGCTCACGTCTAGACTCCTATGTAATCTACATTCTGTACAATGTAGGTTACTGTACATGTAGTGGTTAGAACTCTGGGCTTGTATAGGGAACACCTCAGGTTCAGCTTCTCTTGGGGTCTCATTTCATTTCACTACATAACATCTACACCCACTTACAACCACGTTAGACCACTAGAGGCTAACTGCTTGGGATAACAGGGTTAAAACTACAATAGTAGCGTACATTGTATTTCCTTGCATCTGGGCTTTGAATTTCATGTCCACCATTTTCATTTTTCAGTCACTTGAGACCTCAACTTCTTATACTACCGTACATCCCCGCCAACACAATATTATAAAAAAAAACTAGCTGAACAATTCACCACTCAACAACATGATATCTTGAAAACTGACATCAATTTGCATAAGTAGTTGAAAGTAGTGACACATCAACAGCCATGGCACAGTGTTGCACATCCCTGCCAGGAAAGTATAGAAGTGGTATGGTTTTGGCTTTTTGTAACTAAGCCGTTTTTCCATGATGGGTGGACAACAGTTCTCTCTTAGTGTATTATATACGGTACAGATGTATTCCGAGTTGATGTGTGTAGGGCCAGGTGTGTTGATGCAAGCCAGTCTGGAAAAAGCCGTCCAGTCTTGCACACGTCATTGGTTCACTTTAACACGCTTTGAGTATTTTTAAGCATGGTTTTGAAATTTTCCAAAAATACATGTATTTCGTGTAGCATGAAATTGGTGGTATGGTAAATGTGTATTGACAGAGTTAGGACAAGCCGGTCGTGGCACACAGACCTCGCTGTGCTCAGTCTGTACACCATGACCTTACAGGTGTAAGCCAAATATTTTCCTGTCTAGTCTTCTCACTTAGTCAATAGGCACATCATTTTTGGAGATTTGTTGGAACCTCGTACATGAACATGTGAAAACCGGATCATCGTGAATTCACTGAGTACAATACATGCAAACAGGATGTGTTCTGTTATGGTGTACTAGAAAATTGTATTCTGATCAGGCCTATTAAGGTTTTGAAATGGAGTATCACTGTAATGCTTACGATGTTTGTCGATGTCACTAAAGTGACAGTTTATTTTAAGAAATCTTTCTTATTTTGCCACTCCACAGCTTTGGAACCCAATACTTGACTAAAAGTCATTAAATTAATATTTACACCTTTTACTAATTTTGTTCACTGCTTGAACTGTATTCATAATGTTATTGTAAATTTACATGAACCTTTATATAATTATGTTATTGAAAATTAACATTACAACCTAATAATGTTGAGTGTATGACAGGCCTAGAACTTTTTTTTAATTTCTTCTCAATATTTTTTCCTAGGACCACGTCTACATGTATAAGGCCATAAGAGGACTGAACTCAGAAGATTGCTAACCGCAAGTGAAATGAAGGCAGCCAAAACAGATAAGACCGTAAATGTAAAATCAGTGAATGTGTATACTCCCTGTTACTCAATGATTCTTTTCATTTGGTTTTGCCTCATATGCACAGATACACTGTAAATATTTTAACTGATATTGGAGATTTGTTAAAAAATAGACATTCTGAGGTAAACTGAATGTGGCCACAAAGTGACTGGCATAGAATACAAAGCGTCATACAGTGTACATGTACATTTAATGTACACTGGGCTTGGGGTTTGCTGTAGTAGTCTTGAATGCAGGATAAACCTGGACAAATATTACTTTTTTTATATTTTATCATTTCGCATTACAACCTACAATGTATACCTTGTACTTGAAGATTTTAGGTAGTATGCTGGTGTGGTATTGTTTAAAGAGACAGTGTCACTCAAACTGCTTTGCGCGGTTGTGCTTTTGTTTTGAAGTTTGGCTGGCACATTTGCCGGATGTTTCGCAAATTATACCCTGCCGCACTGGCCTTTCAGCAAGCTGATATTCACAGTAGTAGCCCCTGAAAATCATAATATCTTCCTTGCTAAATGTTACCGGAGAAAACAACTCTAGATCTGACTTTGTAGTCAACGCGTATGGAGCTTTTATAACAACCGATTGATTGATCGATCGATTGATCATCGATCTCGATGGACGTAAAACCAGAGTAGCCACTTCCACTCGATATAAGAATAATAAGACAAAAACAAGTAGTAAGAATGTTGACGTCTTCGTCGCTAGACGTCACTGGAGAAAACTACTCAAGATCTGAGTTTGCATTCAATGCATATACATGGATCTATTACAGTCCGATTGATTGATTGCGCGATCGATCGCATCGACTGATGTCGATGGACGCAAAACCAGAATAGCCACTTACGCTTTTTGTAAAAATAAAACATAAACAGACAGTGAACACAAGGAAGACTCAGTCTTAGCCTCAACTTTCCTGAACCCTACGAGGCATCCAATTTAAAGATCTTCTTCCCCACTGCGAAAACACCTCAGAATTCGGAAATATACAACGAAATCGATACGGCGACACTTAAATGTCAAGTCAAAATTCACAGTAGTGCTTTCGGATCGCTAGCGGCAGTGATGGAAGAAGATACAAATCAGACTTCACGACAATCAAGAAAACGGTGTATTTTTCATATATGAAAAATGTACCTCGGCGCGTAAAGCACTTTGGGTGACACTGGCTCTTTAAGTAACTGTGTGTGCACATGTACATTTGGGCCTTTCATGATACATGTACTGTGTAACTCCTAGTATTTGCGTTTAGTTCACAAGGGCCCGGCTCCATAAAGCAACTTAAGATTAAGTGCGAATTTTCTGCAACCATTTCCTTTGTTCTGGAGGACTTTTTGGTGCAGTATCATGGATAACTCGGCCGAAGACAGATTAGTGAGTATAGAGTAGAGTACTTTAGGAAACACAAAGAGAACACGAAGAAATCCTCCAGAACAAAGGGAATTGTTGCAAAAAAACCCTTTTAATCTCAAGTTGCTCTATGCAACTGGGCCCAGGACTATATCCATGTTATCCATAGTTAAGGATACTGTGCTTTTTAGTCTTTTTGAACATTGGCTACAAACCTCAGTTTACTGGTTTCCAATGCTTTCTTGAAATTTCCCAGCATCACCAGGCTTCTTAGAAAAACCAAGGTTACCGGGGTTGACCCAGATGTTATAGTCAAAAATAATGTACCTGGGTAACCCTGGTTATTCAGACAACCACGGTTACCGGGCTTACCAGGGAAACCGGGGTTAACCAGGCTTTTTTGCACATAGGGTCCGAGTCTGGTAAGCCTGGTTTTCAGTAAAATGTGCTAACCAGGTTTACCAGGGTTACCCTGGTCAACCCAGACCTTAAGAGCCTGGTTAAACCCGGGTAACCCTGGTAATTTAGAAAACCAGGGTCACCAGACTTACCAGGGTAACCAGGGTAACCTAGGTTAGCCCAGACTTCCTAGAGTCTGGCTAAACCCTGGTTACCCTGGTACGTCTGGTAACCCTGGTTTTCTAAATAACCAGGGTAACCAGGGTTACCAGACTTTTTTGCACATAGGGTTTGAGTCTGGTAAGCCTGGTTTAAGAACCAGGGTACCCTGGTTTTTTAACCAGGCTTGGACCAGGGTAAAACCCTGGTTTTACCAGGCTCTTGGTGCAAGGGATTTGAACTGGAAAATCTGAACCCAGCACGTCCAGTCAGAAATCGTCATATATAAGAAAACCACTAATGCAATTTAAGATGGCCTTGTTATATAATAAAATTCACGAGGGTAAAAACACATCACAGTTAAAAACTGACGAACCTGTGGCCCTCTATAAAAATGTTACATAATATATAAAAAAATGAAAGAAAACGCTAAACAAAAGGTAAACTACATATTAAAGGCAAGAAAAAGAGACGAATACATTAAGAACTAGTTTACAGTAAAATGGTCTAGGTCAGCGTTCATGGCAGCAAAGTGACTGGTACAGGCTCTCATAAAAGATTTAACATTAGGGCAGTCTTTCAGTCTTTTTGTTTGTTTGTTTGTTTGTTTGACGTTGTCAGAATGCATCGTCTTTGTTGGACACTACCATCCAAGACTTCAAGAATGCCTCCTCGAGCGATTCTCAACAAGCGAACGCAACAGACGAAGAGTTACAAGAAAATGCACATTTTACGACGATTGCTTATGAAGATTTTGTTGCGAGATTTGCTCGAGAACAACTTAGTAATACTATACCACAATATTATGTCAGAGATAAAGTAGGTAAGTGTAATTTTTGTTCAGGATTTCTGAAGATGAGATTGTTTTCAAATACTTCAGCAAATTGCAAGGATTCCTCCCAAAGAGAAAAAGTGAGAGAAAAAATCTTAACAAACTAAAGACTCAGTTTCGTCACTTGCATTGCAAGCGAAGATATCGATGACCCCATCTTCGCAGACATACATATTTCCCCTATTAACATTGAGTCAATAAATTGAAAGTTGGTCTACAGACGAAACTATTAGTGTCGTCATGAAAAACTTGTGTAATTGCGAACGCTACCAAACCGTGTGACTTCTCCTGAAAGTTACCTGGAACAATTTGATATGACTTGGGGTTGGTTCAGCGAAGGTTGATGCTTCTAGAGAATGTTAATCATATTTTGATAGCCTTTCTTTAACTGGTGTTTTTATGAAAAAAAAAATCGGGAGGGGGGAGCGAGGGACATTTTGACATTTTTCTGTTTATAGCCCTTTACTATTATTCAACGTGAGGTACCTGCGCGAACAAGCCAATACAAACTGCTTACGATTGTTTGCTGTGAACGTGTCTATGGAAAACTACGAAATGTGAGAAGCATTATACGACTCGAGGCCGATTTCTCTAGAAGAGCTCTTAAAAGTGAACATTTTGGAATAGAATAAATAATATTTATGAATAATTATAACTTATGTAAAGCGCTTTTGAACATATTTATATAGTATTAGCGCAATATAAATTATTATTAATTATTATTATTATTAATTATTATTATTATTATTATTATTATTATTATTATTATTATTATTATCAGTAAACCAGATTCAGTGGTGCTGGGAGTGATATACAAAGATCTTCACGAGCTATTCATGACAGAATCCAACAAAACGAACAAAACCAGGTTTGAAGTAAAAAAATTCCTTTCGAAGTTACTATGGTGGCTGCAGGATTAAATAAAAGTTGTTAGGCGCTTTCCTTGTACAGCGCTGTCATCTGTCTAAGTACTTCATAAGGTTTAGGTATGACCCGTTTTCGGAGACTTTAGACAATATTCAAAACCGTTGCTGGGAAAATTAAGGGCTGATTATGCAGCTATGTTCTTTGGTCGCATGTGGTGTGCTTGCAACACGAGTAGGATACAAAATGCTTTTTTTTTTAAGAATCAAACCTTCAAACTGTGAATGGACTCAAGTCGTGTTTGAAGCGCATATCGGAGATATTCTAAAAATTGTAAGAAACCGTAGCGTATGGCTTTCATATAATATTAAGTCTGCCAGGAGATAGGAATTTTCTTTTCTCGTGTTCAATTTGATGTGCAATTAACTCATTTGTTGCGCTCACTTGAACCGAGTAAAATGCGCGCATTACCACCTAATGGCATTACGAATTTCCCATTTTAGGCTGGTTAACACAATAATAATGTCAGCTGCGATGTACCCCCGGTCAACGGTGTTGCAAAAAAGTATCACCTTGGTCTTCAAGAACTTAAAGGTATCCAGTGACAATAATTTTTCAGCCAATGACGTCGCGAAAGTGACGTCAGTGGCTAACGTCAAAGCTTAAAAGAACGGCGCTGTCTGATAAACGATATACGATATGCGGTATCTGTCCTTGTCTGTGAGGCCGGGGGAGGGGGGATATTCTGTGACATGTTGGGTGAGGGTGTACCACCGGGACACTGAAACCCTTCTTGTCAGCGAAATATGCCCATACAGCTTATACTATGGGAATACGACCCCCAGTCTTTGAAGTGTTTTGCATTCGCGAGTCTCGATCAACAGGAACTATTTAATGTTCTTCGAACGCGCTGTTTTTGTATACTTGACGTCTGGCTGGATTTTATTCGCGTTGTAGTCCTTTCAGAAATTATACACAAGACTGTAAAGAAAGTAACTCCAGATTGTCTCGCTATACCCAGCTGTCTCAATAGGTACCGGCAAAAATCTACCAAGGGTAGCCCTACAATGAGGCGGGGGAGGCGGGAAAGTGGGAGGAGGGGAAATAGGGAGAGTAGTACTCTTAGCTGTTTTATGCTACAGACGCTGGAGTTAACCCATTAGACCCCAAGAGCGATCAGCATGAATTTTCTCCTCATCATATCAGTGTATTATAACACATAAAGATCATAATAATTTAGCAAATGATCACCAAAGATGAAATGCCTTGATGTTTGAAAAAGTTCTCTCAACTAGTAATCAATAAAATCTATGGAGACCAGTAAGGAGAATTTGTATAATGAAGTTGGGGCTAAAAGGGTTAAGTACTGACCGAGTGTGCCGTTGTACGTCTTAACTTTCTTCAATGAGCTATTTGTTTGTTTACCTTTTTGTTTGTCTGTTCCTGAATGCGCAGTGCTTTTGCCTCTAAAGATAATACACTATTGACACTCCTGGATTCAATCCATTCTAGCTCCCTGAACCAATATGCATATGTTTGCTTCCAGCCTGCAGGAAGAAAGAGGGAATGCGTGTTTTGGAACTACTCAGAAACCAAGTAAGTAAGTTAACTGTAGGCTACAATATTGAGACAATTTAAAAGGGTGAAGCCGATAACGATACCAGGTAATCGATATTATCGATTCTGAAGAAATCGATGCTGGCTCGATGGGTTCGATACCGCTCGATACTATTTCCTATTTCTCTGAATAATCCTTCGGTTCTGAAACACTGACTTTTTTGTTTTGTTTGCCTTGAATAAATCATAGTTTTCTATGCGAAGGCTCTACTTCTAAGTCCTTCGGTTTATCCCTATAGTCACGGTTTTTTAACACTACTAAGGTTTTAAGATTTTGAGAAGACATATCTTGAGCATCCAATAACAAGAAAAAAAATATCATTGATTAGTGAATGTTGTCTTGATGTACCGGTACCATCAAATAAACCACACAAAAATAAATAGAATGGACACCAATTCATGAGAAGAATTTACATTGTAATATTACGTTAGTTCCGAGGGATGGTCGGGGAAAGGCTGTTATGCGAGGAAAATAACCAGCTCAGAGACGGAGTGTGTCTGCAATCACTTGACACATTTTGCTGTTCTTCTGGATTTCACTGATGGCGACAATGACTCGACCGCCCCGCTAGTACTAGTAAGTTAACAATTACACGAAATTTTATATCCAGTTCTGGTTAATGAAGTGACATTATCATAATGACCCTCATATTTTCATGATCCTTCTCCAAAATGGTAACACAAATTTAAAATCAATCTTTGTCCTGATTCAAACAGGGTTAAGCTATCCAGGAGTAGTTTCAATTTTAATTAGTTTGATGGTTCAGTGATGTGGATTCCTTTCACGAAATTATTTGTCTTAGTTTTAACTTTGAATCTTTTCAAACTTTCACTTGAAACTAGCACTTAACACTTCTTAACAAGAGAAACAGAAACATTGGTCAGTTTTCAGGCCGGGCTAACGCTGTAGAATCAGCTTTTAAAACAAACGGGCGCTGTTGGGTAAATAAATCCAATTTATCTTTTTCTGAGTGCGCGAGCGGGCGTTTATCGATGTTCAGTATATGTTCATTCAAGAAATTGTGCAGGCTTCAACTGGAAATTTGCTTTTTCATCTGCATACCGTAAATGAAGATAAACAAAACCGGCGCACCGTTCGCTTTAGTTAAAACTGAGATCACACCGAACGATTTCGCCAAATGATTTTAAAATTGTTTATATCCGAAGAACCAGCACATACGTCTACAAGTACAACGCAAGACATAAAAAGAAAGTAATTAGGCTAAACGGAATGGTTTTCAAAATATTCTCTTTCATTTCTTACGCAAGGGCAATTAAACCTGTCCTGACGTTTGATTACTTTGGTTTTGTGTTTAGTATTAGTAAGCTTAAGCTTAATTATAAGTTTTTAATTGGGTTAGTAATCCTTATGCTGGCTACGATTTTCCATGTGCATGTCTGTTCTTGAAAAACAACCTTTTCCGTGTTGATAGGGTAGTTTCTGGTCGAAAAAAACTTAAGTTAAAAGTTTGAAGAGTTTATGATTACATTCGCTCCACGATTTCCTGCCACCTGACTCAGCAAAACTTACGCACGTACTGACAACCTTTCAAGATTGACCTGCAAGCTGGCAAATGTTGGAAAAAAATTAATTATTATATGTTATTTACCTGCCTAGGTCGGTCCGTATAGGGAAAAACTGTGCCCTCGGAGTAGGCCGAGGGCCGTACTCAAGACCACGGGCACAGTTTTTCCCATATATATCGTAACATATATATCACAAACGTGCGTAGTCTAGATGTGACGTCTGAGACTCGCTCAGACGTCTCTATCGATTGTAAGCGGTCGCTTCCCTCAAGTGCCGGGTTCTTCCACCTCTAGTGAAGGCAAAGGGAATCTTCTTCTTCTTCCACCTCTAGTGACGGCAGTATTTTTTCGCGGGTACTTCTGTCAAAAGTTGCCGATACTGAATAAGTTATTCGTTCTCACTGACGTGTTTCTCTAATTGTCATTTAACAGCTGCCACATGAGATTGAAGTACTAAAAATCCTCACGTACGTGGGTCTGGCCCTGTCCCTGCTTGGATCTGTCACAACTATAGTCTGCTATTTACTACTCACGTATGTTATGAAACTGCTATGGTTTGATTGATTGATTGATTGATTGATTGATTGATTGATTGATTGATTGATTGATTGATTGACTAACTGGCTGGCTGTTTGATTGAATGACTGACTGACTAACTGACTGATTGATTGATTGATTGATTGGTTGGCTTGTTGACTGATTGATTGTTTCATTGATTGATTGAGTGGTATTTAAATTAAACCACG
The DNA here is from genome assembly GCA_964017195.1 of Siderastrea radians. Classification (NCBI taxonomy): domain Eukaryota; kingdom Metazoa; phylum Cnidaria; class Anthozoa; order Scleractinia; family Rhizangiidae; genus Siderastrea; species Siderastrea radians. The sequence goes on along the minus strand of OZ024897.1, from coordinate 4,351,215 downwards.
TATTATCGAGTTGTTAAACTAATTTTAAGACAATGTCTTTGTTATTTTAAAAAAAGCGTTATTGATGAATCATTGATTATTTGTTTGTTTGACTACTAGAGACAGGCACGCGCCTTTATCTCAGATCCGTGTGAGGCTGCTTGCTTCCCTCTTAGCAGGACAAATCACCTTTGTTGCCGGTATTGATGCCACCGAAAACAAGGTGAATTTCGATTATTACTATTATTATTATTTTTTTTTAAGGCCAGTCCATTTGGTCTTCGGAGAAACCAAAACTACGTTATAATACAGACATTCGGTTCCGTCCCTTTTATTTGATGTTTGGCCACAAGACGTGTAGGACCGATTAAGTAAAAGAAATTTTGACACGTTTAACAAAACCATGGCTTAACTCGAATTACACCGGTTAATCTGAACGTGTTGCGTCTTTCACCGTGAAATACTTTTGGAAGGCGTTATATAGCACAGACGGAAAAGCCAAGTGACCCTCTTATGAGTAGTTTTAAAGGACTCAACTTTAAATTCTCTTAAACTAGGTCTAACTTTAAGACCCTGCTTAAAAGTAATGAGCGGCCAGCAGTGTTTGATTTCACTTATTGTCGATGATTACAAATAAATTTAGGCAAGAGAGGATGAAGGAAGAGAGCGAATCCCCCATACATAGGCCTCTTCTGATGAAAATTATTTGAAATCTATTTTTGGTTCTATGTCATACTACGTGGTTATTTTAAGGACGACACGTTGTTGGCTAGTTACAATGACGTCATGTAATTTTAGATTGTTGACATGGAAAAGACAGGCAAAAATGACCTTCGCAGCTTGGGTGCGAACTAATAATAAATTTCTATTTTTACTTTTATCATGATGGGGCACGGGGATTCACTGTTAGTTCATCCTCTCTTGAGTTAGGCAAATGTTATGCGGCATCAGACGTAGCACCCCAACCAATTTCCCCAGGGGATTTCTAGCAAATTTAGTCCATACAACATTAGTTTCAGAAGTATCGCCCTTACAATACCCCTCAGTCAATACGTTCATCTATAACGCCCCACAGTCAACTCTTCTTTCTCCCAAAATTAGCCTATATGCCATATTTACCAGTGGTCTCGGATATGCCATTCTAGATATGTGGTTGTCATCGGACCAGGTTTCTGAATTAATAACCAAGCTACCACAACTATGGTTGATAATTGCATCAGTAAGAAAGTGAGCTGAAATCCTTTTTTCATTCCCGGATCTAAACTAGCCTTTCAAGGGATTCAAATGGCAAAGAGCGCTTATTTGACAAGCGAAGGAAGGTTCCCTTGCCCACTCCACCCAGTCTCGCATTTTCTTCGAATTCGCGCCGCTGCTCACTATCAGTATACATCTGGAACAGGCTCACTGATATGAACTATAACAAATCTCATTTCAAACTTCTTTCTGCAGGTGGCCTGTGTAACAGTAGCAGCTCTGATGCAGTACTTCTTCATGGCCGCACTTTGTTGGATGCTTGTGGAGGGAATTTACCTTTACTTGTTTGTTGTAAAAGTTTACATCGTTAACCACAAAATGTCAATGTATCATGGCATGTCGTAGGGTAAGGATGATTAGCGACGCATTGAAAGCGATTTCAGAGAAGCGACGGGCCCCAGTCGGAGTGAAGAAGTTTCTTCCATTACCGTACATATAACTTATTAGACGGTTTAGTGTGTAGTATCGTGGGATATTTTTACGAGTCGCGCCGTATTTTGGCGAGCCCGTAGGCCTAGGGCGAGTCAAAATACAAGAGACGAGTAAAAATATCCCACGATACTACACACTAAACCGTCTAATAAGGGATTTATTATTCAACTTAGCTACAAAATGGAAAAGTGGTTTATAAACTGCCTGAGTTGCGTGACAAACTAACGTGACTTCTGAGCAGCGAGTGAGCGCGCCGGCGGAGTCAGGTTTCGCGCGCTTGACGTGAGGTTGTTGTTGATTGGTCAAAAACGAAAACTTGTCAAACCTGTGTCAATCGAGCGAAGCGTCGGGATCTTATTTCAAACTTGCAAGGAAAACAAAGATGGAACAAGGCAAAACTGAATTATTTTCGGGTTTACAGTTAGATAAGCAACAATGTTCTTAGTCACCGAGTAAAACTACGAAAAGAAAGAACTCGACAGAACAAACAGAACTCGAAAGTCAAGTCAAACAAAGTTAAACAGCACTTCAAGCTCAGTCATCTTCGTCCGAATCACTAACCACGGGTCGTTTTGGAAGAGACAGCGGTGGAGATTTCTGACCGACAACAATATTGTGCATTTGTTGAAGACAGCTCCTGAGAAATGATGGGTTCCGTTTCCTGACTTTGACAAACAAATGACATAAAAGGTTGTTAAGTTCCTCGGCGGGAATTTCTTCAATGGCCCTTGTTTCTTTAACGGACTTGAGGTCAGTTTTTGTATTTTCTGTTGTATTTTAATACATTTCGATTTTCTTCAATAAATAAAGAAATTTCACTGTCGTCTAGGTCATTGCTTGTCTCTAGGATCTCGTTTTCGTTAAAAACCTCAAAATTTGGTAAGCATTCATTGTTTTCTTCCGGAAAAACGAGCGTTTCGGCCATTTTTTCATCGTTCACCTTGTAAGCCTAAAGCCTGAGTGGCATTTGTAGAAAACCTGTCAAACCGGTCTTTTGGAGTACAAATACCGTGGGATATTTGTACTCGTTTTGGGTGTTATTTGTACTCTACTGAATGCAGTTGAATAATAAATACATCTTATTCGATGGTTTAACATATAATACGCGCGGATATTTTGCGAGTTGCGTAGTATTTTTCCGAGCCCCGAAGTGGCGAGGAAAAATACGAGCAATGAGGAAAATGTCCGCACGTATTATATGTTAAGCCATCGAATGAGAGATTTATTATTCCACTTGAAAAATCACGTCAAAGTTTGTTTTTTTTTTTTCAGTCCTTTGGCCAGAAAACCTGTGAAACCTGGATTTTGCAGTGCAATACATGATTTTACCGTGTAATACCGTGGCATATTTTGCGCGTTCTCTTGACCTTATGTGGTAAAATGGCGCAAGAGTGGAATAATAAAATGAAGTATTGCCGTCTCAAACTGACCGCAACTAGTTTTTTGGAACGATTCCAATAATTTGGGAAAAAATGAAAATAGTGCACTCATTCAAATATAAATTATTTTCATAATTAGTCGTAAAAAGCTGTACGGGAACGTTTTACACGCAATCAAATGTTTGTTTGTTTGTTTGTTTAATTTGCTGAATGAGACCAGACAAATTCAAACGCGATTTGTTGTTTGTTTCTTAGTACCAGAAATGAAATATTGCCACCTTGACAAGCCTTCTATACCCTAAAACGCTTTCAAAAACATGACTGCATAACAAGTACAAGCACAGTAACCTGCGATCAGGCCGAATTTTAGCATCACTCTCATATTCTCTTACGTTGGTCGCTCGCTAAAATAGGGCCTGATACAATCTCTCACAGGAGTTCGTGTCGGCGGCCAAATTTTGGCCGCGGGAATCTCGAAATCTGATTGGCCCTTTAACAATAGAGCTGTCAACGGAAGAAAATTGTCTACGAGGCTCACTCATAATTTCGATCCGACCGCCATCACCGAGGAACAACCAAGGAACAAGTCTGCCGAAGTAAAATGTGTTGCTCTAATAAATTCTCTTCGTTCTAGGAGAATTGTCACCATTTCTTTCTCTCCTGAGAATGGCGTTCGGTTTGACGCAAGCTGTCTCTCACCTGGAGCAGAGAAGTACAGCAACAGTGAAGTATGTATTCCGTTTTATCGCATCGCGTCTCGGAATTTTCATTTGACGGCTTTCAGCTAGTATTGATAACATGAACAGAGTAGTGGTTGTTTCTGCGTTTTACGAAGCAAAACGAACAGCAGACGAACAAGTATCTTTCGCAAAGAATGATCAACAAGTCAACCGATAATTCGGTAAACTTAACGGTAAACTGATGTTTGGCGAGAGCGGCAATCAAGTCGCAATAACGATTTCAGTTTATGTTCATTCATTGTTTAACATTTATGTCGTTTTATTGATCTCTGACATTGACATCAAAGAATCTGACTAGTTTTATAATAAATGTTCTTCGTTTTAAAATTCGCTGCTGTTTAGAGGTAAAATTCACTGCTAATCTCAAATATTTATCACTTCTGGAACTAAATTAAATTACAAAATACTCCTTTGTTTATAAACGGTTTTATTTATAACTTTATTCTAAAGAATGAAACTGAAGGTACTTCTCTTAATTGCCCAAGGTTTTTTACGCAGAAAATCGGTGACAAATGCGAAGAGAATATTTCCGGATACCACCTGAAATGGGAAAGGATTCAAGCATGCAGCATATTTTGGTACATGACAACCTCGTCGTGTTTTGAATTTTCATTCAGTTTCAGCTCAGACAGAGCAACCATGTACAATACCGGAACCTTCAAGTTAGTAATCGGGTAAATTTGAGTGCCTGTGCCTAGAAGATATATCGTAGCCTATGATTTTCTTATTTAGCCGACATTTGCGTGACTTTTTGCGAATTGCCGTTATGGGGAATTTGCATACCGAGGATCGTGCAAGCAGAAGAAATTTTGATTGGCTGTTTTGTTGAATGTCAATCAATCAAAAAAGTGGGCGATAGACGTTCCGTAGAAGGATTGTATCAGGCTCCATTTTTCGTTTCGCCCGTCCCGCCTGAATGTTTCACCGAGCGAAACGAAAATAGAGCCTGATCGCAGGTTACAAGCACAGAAAATCCCTGAAAATCTCCACATAAGAACTGACAGTTCACTGAAACAAAGGTCAGGTTCAAAACTTGAAACAAAAGTTCGAAGAGACCGTTTAAAAGGTGTTGAAAGCTTGCTAGAAGTGTGTTGAAACACATCAAGGTTCCAAAATGTTGGATCGTGTCGAGGACTCCGGCTTGTACAATTCTTCCACGATTTAATTTGTCGACCAAACGCACGTGTGCATCTTTGCTTTCAACAGTTATAAATTCAAAATGGCGAATTTGAAGAAACAAACCTACAATTCGAGGTTAAAGAGCGTTCATGTTTGCAAGAAAATAAAGATGACTGGTGTTTGACTAAGATTTTGAAAGCATACTAACTTTTATACGCTACATTACGTAGACGTCAGCCTTCGATGTCTTCGATCGAATTCAAAGCAGCATGACATTGTTAGATAAACATGAAACTGTAGATTAAACTTAAGATAAAAAGCATCGGGAATCAACGAAGCACTAATCAAGAATAAATTAACGTCACAGCGACGACTAGGAAAGTGAAAGGAGCCTTTTTCTTTTTCCATTTTTTTGTAATTTTTTTTAAATGATCATATGGCTCGATTGAAACGGTTTCAACGGTCTGCACGTAACTACTTTTGCTTCCAACATTTGACCAACATTCGCTCAGCATTACCCGTTTTAGTGGACCTTAAAAGAAACGCATTTTAGTCGGAGTTTCTATCAACCTACCTGTAAAATTTCCTTCCATTCCTTGCGGTGTAAATATTAAGCGAAGATTACCCTACAACATTGCCGAGGATTAGGTTTGTTTTTCCACACGTGTTGTTTACGACAGTGAGTGCAAATATTTATGAGTGCAGTGGGGTCGCGTGCCGGTGCAGCCGCGTTTGATTTTGGCGGGAAATTGTGTTTTGGGCAGTGCTTATGTGATTTTGGCGGTAAAATACCCTCTGTCGCTGTTTTTCCCTGCAGAGAAAATTTCGATTTTAGAATCTTAACTGAAGGGTCAACGAAACCAGTTAATTAAAGTTAAAGAGGTAGTTGCTAAACAATTTAAGGTTTAAAAGGCCGGAATTTTGCCAGATTAAAAAAACTATGGTGAGCATGGTACCTGCATGCAACTCAGAAAGCCTGCGAAAAACGCGAAAATTAGACTGTTTCTCGCTGGCCTTTATGGTTTGTTACAAAGGGATGCATTGTTACTCTAGTATGTGGAAGGGTAACATTTCTATTAAAAAAAACTAGCGAATAAGAGGCGGAAATTATTTAAACCTGGGGGCTGATTACCCCCGCCAAACTTTATTCAGTACCCCCTCCCCCCCGGGTTAGTCCAAGAAAGGGGATAAAAGGGTTCATCATGCTCGCCAATAAGTTCCCCCAGTCTTAACAGTGTAGTGCTTCTAAACGAACCACACGAAAATCTGGTGTTTACCGTTTTCTGTAAAATTCTATCCTACTTTGATGATATATTATTTCAGGGATTCCTGCTATTTTCGTCGCCATATCGCTGAGTATTGCTGAAGGAATAGATGGAGTCGAGAGTTTTGTCAACGAAAAACAGTAAGATAGAGTAACCTTTTAGAATATTATAAGAGGAGGTAGATACTGCATTTAATTTTGCCTACTTTTCTTACGTTCTATACTTTCCTTTTACTTTAAATGTTAGCTGCTGGTTGTCATCTGATAGCAATCTCATCTGGATATTTGTGTCATTTGTGGTGGTCATCGAGGTTGTAAGTAAAAAAGTTGGCCATTAGTAGATCTCGAATGACACAGCAAAAGTTTAAACCCGGATGCATGTTCATCGACAGGATACAGTTAAATTTACACTTCATTTTGCTTTCACGCAAAAACTCGTTAACCTCAGCACTCAGAGGGGGAAACTAACTCTTAAAATTAAAAGTGACAGGGAGAAGAGAAGGACTTTTTGGCGTTTTAAATTTGCACTTCTGGTATTTTTTTACTAAAATTTTTAACTCAATATTCTTCTGATTAGCAATTAGATTTAGACCAGGGTTTGCTATTAAGTTTAACTGGATATTGTTTGGATCAGTTTTGATATGAAAAAAGAATGCTATTATTCCTTGTTGTTGAGGGGTGTTAGATTCCACAAACGGGCCTACTCACTCTGTGATTAAAGCAAGCTCGCCTAGAGCGTTAATAATCGTGAACTAATTGACCAATTGGGGAGCTTTTCTAAGTGCCAGTTGTTTAATGTCCTTGTCAAGCTCAGCTCGAGTCTCACAAACTACCATCCTATCAGAATAAAGGGAGCAAATGTTAATCTTCGGACGTACAAGCAAAGTCACACCCCACCGTCGTGCAAAGTGGGGGGGGGGGGGGTTCAGTTCTTGCTGTGACGTTATCCAAGATGGTGGCCATGTTGGCCGCCAACTTGATTTTACCTAAAAATTATTACAAAGCATTCCAAAAAACGTCGAAATTTGAAACGTTATACTAGACGTGAAGCATATTACATAATTAAACACTTTTCTACTTTTTTAAACATTTTTTCCTTTCTTTATATAAAAAAGGTGAGAAACACTCATTTTTATTCAAACCTGACTTGACCACCTGCTACTTATGAAGTTCAGATATCTCTTAACCATGGCAACCGATTCTCACCTATCGTATGTCAAAATGTGTCTAAGGGAAATGCGTACATCTACTGAAAACGGCAGGTGCAGATGAAATCCCCCCTGGGAAAAATTAAGAAAAGCCCGCCTTCCCCTGTATGATAGAGGATCAAATGACAGGAACTTCTTGAGTCGACCAATTGAAGAGCTTTCGGGTCAGGTGTTGCATAAATATCAATAACTCGATAATGTAACACAACACCAGTCGTGCGTCACGCATGTCACACTACGCGACTGGACCGCCTTATTGACCATGGATCGGGAGTGAAAGATGTGATTGTTTTCGATTCTTTTTCCCAGGTAAACGTGTTGATTCTTGTGTTAGTTATCAAGGAAATGGCATCAATGCAACATGCAAAGGACAAACACTTGGAACAGATTAGGTAAGAATGATTGCTTTCTGTAATTCTCCCAGTTTGTGTTTAGAGAACCCCGTTTTGAGGTGAACTCTTTTTAATTGAAGCCATTTTCACTGCATACATACAAAAAGGTATAAATTAATAGAGCGAGAGAGATGCCATGGGGAATGCCTAGAAAGGAACACAGCCTCCACTTCCATTGCCTTTAACAGTTCGTACAAACACATATCACTTTTCATTTCATTTTGTTTGTTTGTTTGTTTGCCTGTTTTGCATTATGTTCTATTGTGCCTTTCAACCACTTTGTCATGACTTTGACGCTTTATTTGTTGAGGTTGACGTTAACAGATGTCCTCATGATAGTATTTTTATTTTAGTTTATTTCATTTTAATTTATTTCATTTTATTTCGGCTTATTTCATTGCAGACTTGGCATCAAAGCATGCGTGGTATTGATTCCCCTGTTGGGATTCACTTGGTCGTTTGGTCTTCTGTTTCCATTACACAAGGCTTTCATCTACATTTTTGTCATCCTTAACTCCACTCAGGTATTAAGACCACGCTCAGTTTTCTTTAGATAAGAAGCAACCATTACTTAGGGGATGTTTATTGTGGCACCGGTTCGACTTTCCGTAACGGAACGAGTTCATCTCCCTTCCCTGGTACCGTTGCCATGTAAAAATCCGTCCAATTAATGCGGGAAGAAGGGATGACTCCTTGTTTCTTCATTTTCCAGAAACGGACGGTTAAGCACTGCCCGTGTAACCAGAATGAGACATTACTTATCCACAAACCAATCTACCGACCTGCCTGCCCATAACAGTGAAGATCACTTACACACTCGTTTTCACTCAAAGTTGAAATAATTCCTTAGGTTTTTATGAGATTTGTTTTTCCAACAGGGCTTCTTTATATTCATCCTTCACTGTGCAAGAAATAGTGAGGTAAGATTTGATTGGCTTAATTGGATGGTTAAGATCTAACAAGCCTTGTGACTCAAACATAGCCGGAGAAAAATTAGTAATAGTGGCGTTCTTCAGCATATGTCCTACTATAATATACTCACTACAAACACTTATTTTTCAGTAACCTGATTGGTTCTCTACTTAAAGCATATCAATTAGAACACCGGCGCTACCTTTTATGGAAAGCCTGCGTTTTCAAAAGAAATTGGCAACGTAAATCATTTCGCCCTTAGGTTTCGTCACATAATATCCATTAAAGTTCATTAATATTGTAGATATCATAACAACCTCTCAGAACTGGCATTTCTAGATACAAACTTCTGGCAACCGGTTCTACAGACGTGCTAATGATAGTCAGGAAAGGCAACCGAAATTTCCTTTTGTTGAACGCCTTGTCAGCTTAAGGGATGAGAGAGGTATTAGCCCCATCCCAGAGCACCCCCCTTCCCCTCCACCCACAGTTTCAGAAAGAGTGCTAGTGCTGTCCTGTTTCATCGTATTTTGGTGCTTCCAGTAGAATGTTAGGGACAAAACAGCGTCCACGGGTGAGAAAAAGGGACACATTTGCCTTAAATTGTCCTCTGTGAATTCTGATGGACAAAATTATGGAAGGATAGTTACACCCTTTCAGTGCTCGTACAAAGCGTGCAAGTGACATAGGCAGCACGCACCTTTGCAATGTACGTGATCCAAGAGATGCTCATTGGGGTTGTTTTTTTTTTGTTTTTTTTTTCATACAGATCAGGGCGCGCTTTAAGAGACGGATCCAGACAGATGGTCCACTAGCGGTGAAATCCAAAGCTCGAGCCAAGAAAACCTCGCGATCGCAGATTACATGTAATCAAACCACTGACAATGATGTCGATCGAGAGATATACGAATTGCAGGCGTAGAACTTTTTCAAACTTGCAAAGTTGCGTATCTAAACGGTCAGATAAACTTGTCAATACAAACGCCATATCTATACCCTTCATAGTGCACACAGATGTCTCCTATTTCCTTTGCCTCACAGGAAACAGGAGACGTCTGCGCGTACGCCAGACCGTCAAACCATTTTTGTTATGGAGACCCAAACTCAAGTTTATCGAAAATAAAACATTGCAAAGTGTGCTTTCTTGTTTTCAAAGTGAGTCGTTCAAGACAACACTCTTTAAAATGTTTAAAGGACGTGTTTTTTCTGTATAATTCTCAGCTTACAGTTAGAATGTACTTGTGTAGATCTACCGAGTGAGGAATTTTGATCAATAAAGCTCATGAGCAGTGAAAAATAATGTTCTAAAGCTCGTTTTGTTTTAAAATGTTTTAAAGCTCATTTTGTATTTTAGTTTAAAGAAAGGTAATTTAAAGGCTAATAAAATTGCGAAGCCAATTGCTTTGTTGGAAAAAATGACTCTTTTTCTACTATATGGTGTCTTCCTACTAGATTTGATGGTGTACTTCCATGTAACCACTTTTTGAAGATAGCTGAGCCGGCGTAAATTACGAAATATTCATTGTCATCTTTTCTTGTTTTAGCGCACTGTTTCCCTTGAGTAGTCTGAATTTGCATGCAGCTATCGTGACTGTCAACACTATTGCACTACATTGTTATGCTAATTTTACTTAATCGGTCTGCCAATTTCACCTTTTATGACTGCGAGTTCCTCTGTTTGGGATAATTGACAAGCTCTCCGAGCCGACCTGAGAAAATAAGAATTCATGCTTGTACATTTTTAGCTCTTTAATTATTGATGTTTAAATAGATAATGGTGACAGTTATAATATACGACCGTCAGACTAAGTGGTGCAAGCTGACGCACATTATTGCATAAAATGTGAAAACTAAGCTCTTCTTCATGACATTAGGCAAGCAGGTAAATTCAATTTGTTTGAGACCCAAATGTCAAGCTCCATCAAAAATCATGAGACACGCAGCGTTTCTAAACTGGATTATCTTCATTGGGTTGTTTATGGGTAAGTGTAGATACCATGCATGTTTTCATGTCAGTTGTTTTGTTGTCGGTTCTTGTTTAATTGGCAACAGAAGTTTTCTTTCTTCTTTTCTTAATAACGAAAATAGCGTAAAACGACATAGGAAACGTAAAAACCTATTGAAAAGCTAGTCAAATATCACATTAATACAGATGGGTGAAAAGTCAGCATGTTCGGTGGAAAAGAAATTAGACGTTCGTTAAGTTTATGATAAAGTACACACTAAAAGGTTGGATTGCACTGGTTTGCAAGCCTTGTTTACAACGGATCAAGCATTGCATAATGGTTGCTCTAATCTACATTAGGGAGCTTAAAAACTTTAACTGTAATGACATTTTTTTGCGGATGCGAAAAACAACTTTTTAGAGAAGTTTAAAAGTGTTTAAAAGTTTAAAAGTGTGAGAAAATTAGGCACTACACTTATATTTATATTAAAGGTTTTAGAGGGCCTTAAGAAAGGGTTTGTTAGTTGATCAGAATTACATGTCCTGAAAAATGGTGACCAGACCTCTTATTATTAGAAAAAAATTTCAAGAGGGTTTTGAGCAATATACGGATAAAAATTATCCCATTCAAAAGCTGGAAACAAATGGGAAAGCTCTAGAAGACTCGATTGCAAATGGACTGGAGGGCTCAACGCAACGAACTAATTCTTGAGGACAGAAATATAGCATTTTTCTCAAAGAGAAGGCTTAGACGAATGTCGGCAACTGAAAAATGTGGCATACATTCCGGATATCTTTCTTCCTGAGGTGTTTTGAAGCCTCATCTGGAAGAAACAGGAGAGTAAGTTACAATAAATTATGAATTACTTTGCTATGACCATGAAGTTGTAGCATCTGTCATTCGTCTTTTTAACACAGAATTTGCAATTCATGGATTTCAATTCGAAATCTAGCTCATATCTAAAAGAGGGATCGAAAACGCTAGCATCTACACTGGGTTTATTTTGGCGAATCAAAACATCTGGCGCTGAAAACAAACTTAGACTTGAACAAAATGCAAAAGTTAAGAATTTATGTATTCCGTGAACCTAGGTGCTCACAACTGTATAACTCCAGCTTTTAAGGGCCTACGTACCTTTGATAAACAACATGTTTTCTGGTGTGCAACTCAACTAATGACTTAAAACACTCAAAGGAAAATTTGCACTTCTAATACATTTTAGACGGTTGTGTATTAATTTTATTTTTAAATTCTCTCATTTGTCTTTTCCACATCTTTCAAACAATACTATGTCAAATTTCTGAATTGTAAGGTGCTTTCAACACAGTCTGTTTTAGTTTATCTTTCCGATGATGGTTCAAGTAATCTATTGTTAGCTACACAACAAGGGAAGACTGGCCCATTAGGCATGGGTTATGGGGATACGGGATATTTGAGGAAAAAAGTACAGGGACAAGGGATACCGAAGGAAAACGTATAGGGAGACGGGATGTTTGAAAAATAAATATGGGGATATTCAACGCGAAGTTTGGGGATACGAGAATGCACAATTAAGGGGATATGGGATATTTCAAGAAAAAGTTAGAGGGATATGGGATACCAAGACCCCCCTAAATGGGGTGTTAGGGAAAGTGGGATTTTTCTTGTTCCCCTCTCCGCGGCAACCAAATAAGCACAAAGTGTGGAAAATTTGGTCGTTTGATGTTTATGACGTGACATCTTTTTTGTAAAGAATACAACTGTGAATGTTATTTTTATATTTTTTTATGCAGTTGACGTTGCTCAAGCGCTAAGAAGAGAAGAAGGTAAGTCAAGGAAGTAACAACGTTGCATTTTTGAGCATTTGTTTATATATTTATTTATTTTCCGCACCTACATACACATTAAAATGAAAGAAGAAGAAAGAAATACATTGAAATAGAGGCGAGGAGGCTTTAGTTAAAAGGAACCATGGGGCTTATGAATAATTAAGCCTCCTCGATCTTAGAATACGTTGTCAGATTAATCAAACTTACGTTATCAAAGGGACGGCAACATGTAACCTACTGGTTTCTAAAAATAAAAGACTTAAGTTTTTTCTCAAAAAAAGTCAGAAGTCGCATCAGCTGTTCATTAAGAGCATGAATTCTAAATGAAAAAAACAAAAAAGAAAGAAAACTTATGCTACGTTCTACATTCTACGTTGTACGTGGCACAGGAAGACCAGGTAAACAGTGTCCTGATGATGTCCCGAAGTTAGGCTTTGGCCACGCAAGACACCAAAAAAAGACACCAAAACAAGACACCAAAGAACGCTGCCGAAGTCTTTTAGACGGATCTCCTAATGACAGACGCCGGTTCCGGATACATTGCTCGCCTTTCAAGGGTGCCGATGTTCATGCTCAATGTTCTGATTGGTGCCAAGTATTTGCCTCCTGTTTCAATGTGACCAGAACAAAAAGATGGGTCAACAGGTGTACTAGAAAGTTTCGCTCATTATCCCAGCGATTCGTGATTGTTGAGGAAGAGAACAAAGTTTCTCCGTCTGTTGCGAAACTTCGAATTAGGCCCTGCAGACCATCCTGGAAAGGTTTGTTTCTCATCGAGATAAACACATGCAGTTGCAGCGGCGGGGATGAGAATGGCGGTATGTAAGCAGCAGTTTCTACATTACTTTAGAGTAATCACACGTGTTTATACCCTCTCTCCTTTGTATCTGTATCCAACTCCAAGAAGTACTTCTTAAACAGTAAAGATAATAGCTAATAGATAATAGAGGAAAAGAGCTTGACTGTAAGGAAAGCAGCTTGACTGATATTGGAGGACCGCGCAAAAAGTTCTTCCGTGGATGGCAAACACAAAAAAAACTTCAAAACTGTCCCTGAGAATGTAGCAAGGTTTTGGGCTGTCGACCACCAACCTACTTGTAATGTCTCCTGTTTTAACCCTTTAAGCCCCAGTAGTGATTAGCATCAAATTTCTCCTCATCATATCAGCGCATTATAACATATAAAGGTTATGAGAATTGGGGGAAATGATAACCAAAGATGAATTGCCTTGATGTCTTAACAAGTTCTCCCAATAAGTACTCAATGAAATGTGTGGAGACCAGTAAGGAGAATTTGAATAATGACGCTAGGGTTTAAAGGGTTAACAAACAATACCTTTTAAAACTTGCTTTTGTTTTTCTCAAGTTTCTTAAAACAGATTTATTTTGTTGTCAGTTTACTTTAATGTTAGTAGTTTGCATTGATTTAGCGTCCTATCATTAATTTTGAGCAGTTAGAGAGAAGATCTAATATTTGATTTGACCACGTATTATGGAAATTAAATGGATGAATTTCTTCTCAAACAGATGATGTTACCGCTTGCCAGCAACACAATAAAAGATCAGTCACAGAAAAAAGGTCCAACATTACGTCACTGCTGCAGAATTGTTTGGGTCGCCGGAGACGGGATCGCCTAGCATCAGATAGGTGGCTCCCAAAGGAAGGTCCAATCAAAAGGATGTGTCAGAGGGGCGTACGTTTTGATACCATTCAAATAAAACCGTCTCGTTTCACTATCTATGCCAGCGGCTTAGGAGGGAGGAGAAACCTCGTTAGGATAAGTGGCAAAAGGGACAATAATATGGTAACTAACACAACACTTCCTATATTTGGAGTTCAGGAATATTCCTGCGATTACATTGGTAAGTAATAACGCATGCATGTGGCGTCGACAGCAATAATATCTTGTGTTGCATTATAAACCTCTACAATAGTCTACTTAAGTCAATGACAATATTGCATCATCGATACTGGATGATTTCGGAATTCTTATCTTTTTGTTGCAGCGTCCATTACCAATCTACTCAATCGTTCAAAATCTCATTAATTATTCATGACCGCTGAAGCGGCAAACTCAAATGCGAGTGCGCTTTGAAAAGCCTGGAATAAGAGAAGAAAGGGGCCATAATGGCTCAGTAGCGTTGATAAAACACGCTTTCCTGATTTCCAGAAGTCTTAACTGAAACATCCATGCGCGGCTCAGTTGAAAAAAATGCTTTATCTGTCAATTTGTCTTTAAACGAATGAGTTTTATAAGACAGTAAAATTTAAAGATTACCCCTTTACACTTGAAAATTCCCATAAAACGGGCCTTTTTCGCATAGAAGCCTCTTTCAAGAGCGGTTTTCTTGGAACTTGCACTGATGGTGGTTGATAGTTGGGACAATTTTGGAGATAACAATTCCAAATAACACGAAAACTTTGAGATAACTGATACTCTAACATATGACAATGATAATTACGTTGACGCAAATGAGTGATCTTAGAGCCTTCCTCCTGTTTCCAAGGCTAACATGAAAAACTGTTTTCTCTCTTTCAGACACTAGAGAAGATGTTACTCTTTCTCATTCAGAGAAATTGGTAAGAACTTTCAATGCAGCGATTAAAAACATTTTTTTTGGAACCAACCAGATGTTCCAACCATCTTGACATCATGCAAATTTTTTCTTCTGCAAAAGAAGTAACAGTCTTATCAATGATATGAACGTGTTTTGTAGGAAACGCGGCTTTTTAGAACCACACAAATAGCTACGATTGTATTATGCACCCTTCCTACCCAATTAAAGATGTAAAATCTCCTTTCATGAAGAAGAAAATGGACAGTTGTCACTTCAGTTGAGTTCAAGCTCAAAAATTACTTTCGTAATTCCTTACATATCTGTTTTAATGAGTTCCGAGAATTTGGCGGCCCATCAAGATTATGTCCCATTGTTTATTGTTGGCTGTGTTCTTTTTATCACCGTTGGATAATATTTTGATGTTGTAAAGAGCAACAAGATGTTTTAAGGGTTAGCGAATGTAAGCGGTCTGAAAACGTCTGAAACTGAGCACTTTACTGAGGAGGTTTTTTTGGCTGTCTCTAACAACAATGGGTAATTAAATTGTTGTACTTTAAGCAACAAAATATGTCTAAAAAAATTTTTAAATGTTACTATTTTTAGATGAGGAATTTTTGTACTTCCCTCATCGATGAAATAGACGATGAAGAAAAAAATGCCATACAGGTAATGTCTTAATCTATGGCTATTGCTATTGTATTTACTGTTGTCTTGCAAATAGACTTGAAATCTTTCAGCATTTTCTCCAGAGTGGTCGATTTAGTTTTGGCTAAAATTTTCTCAAATAGATTACATTGAACGGAAAACCTGAAGCCAATACGTCCAGCCAGAAGTCGCCAAATGAGAAGATTCACATACGCAGCTTAAAATGGCCTAGCTGCAATTAAATCTCTCTCAAGATCGTTTGGTTTTCAAAATACCTATAGTATTCCTTTTGAAATCGGTTTGATTTTTTTTAGAATACAGTATCTCCTTTCAACTCATTTGTTTGTTTCTTTGTTTTTCAGAATGCATCGTCTTTGTTGGAAAACACCATCCAAGATTTCAAGAACGCATCTTCAAATGAGTCTCAACAAGCGAGCGCAGCAGACGAAGATCTACAACAAAACGCATATTTCACTACGATTGCTTTTGAAGATTTCGTTGTCAGACAACTCAATAACACTAAACCACTATACGACGTCAGAGAAAAAGTAGGTGGGTGTAAATTTTGTTCAGGAGTTTAGGATAGGAGATTTCTGGACAAACTAAAAATTCAACATCGTCAGTTGCATGTAAACTTATAGACGAGGTCAACTTCGCAGTCATAGAATGCCCCCTATTAAGTTAAGGTTGAGTGAACAAATTGAAAGTTGGCATATAGATGAAAAACTTCGACCAGAATTTTTATATTCTATTATGGACCATCTATCGGAAAGCTGGAAAATAGCTCGTTCCTCGCCAAATAGCTATTTTTAAATGTCTCGCATCGGAAAATGGTAGTTGCTGGCCACGTTCTGGCAAATCACAATATTTTTACAACTACGTCCAATAATTACTTAGTTTCCGCATAAGATTTTTCCATGAAGATTAGTAATATTGTTGTCACTGTTGAATATAATTTAAAACTACAGATTAGAAAGATCAGCAGTTTAGGTTTTACTTAGTTTTCTCTTTATCATTGTAGATTTGAAGGCCGGCCGAGTTTTCTACCAAAGCAAGGAAGAGTTTATTCTTAATGACACCAAAGGAAATAACTCGATTAAAATTCCCGCAGAAAATTTCGAAAACAACGGTAAGTAGTTTTACTTTCTTTTCTAGCTCCTTACTCTAAGCCCCAGGACTGGTGGTATATAGGCCGAGTGTCGCTTACGTGAGCTGTATTTGCTGGGACCCATGTGAGATGAACTGTGCCACGGGGGTGACCGTTTATTTAAATAAGGCGCAGGAATCTGTAAAAACCCATACATAAAAAAAGTACCAACAAAGGTGAGGGCACACCAGCCATCCAAAGGAAAACACAATATAGAAAGAGAGGTAGGGAGGGAGTGATAATATATAGTGACTTTGTCGAAGTACCCAATAAAAGAGGGATAAAACCACGCTCTTATGACTTACCCTACTACATAGTGTCTGAATGGCAGGAACACCCACCTACCAGAAACTAGGAAATTTAGTATGATTATCTGTTACAATCAGCATAACAGCATTTACAAGCACTTTTTTCTCTGTAAAACAAAATTGTTTAAGTATGATCGTTTTTCTTTTTCCTTATTTTTTTTCCATCCGTAAGTTTTAGCCTTTGGTCTGGTAATCGTATAATGGCGAATGCAATCAAGGATTTTTTACCTGTCCAGGGTTCAACGCTAACAAAAGTTGTGAATTGTCCTGAAAATTAATAAGAAAGCAATTTGATGCGTCATGTCCTTAGTATACGGAGTTTAATGTTTCTTTCGTATGGTAGTCACATCTTGTTAGGATTTTTTTTTCCCAAGTTTTGAAATTTCCTGTACTTCAAAATTTTTTATTTTTCCCCTGGTCCTTTTTACATTTTTATTGTTTTAAGAATTTTCGCCTATTTTAACGTATTTCCGCTTGTGTAAAAACGGCTTGGAAAGTGAAATTTCAGTTAAAAATTTACAGTTTTAATCGTATAGGCATGCTTTTTGGCCATTTTAATGCCAAAACATGATCAACGACCTCTCTTGAGCCACGAAAACCTCTTTTGAGACATAAGAGGCATGAAGAAATGCCCTCGTGGGTATTATTTTCAACGATCTTAAAAATCAAAGGCTCTTTTTTACATGGATCATGGCATGTAGGGGAAAATGTACTACTTCCGACCGGGTATCCCCTCTAGTTGGGCATGTAACGCATTTTTGCATGCCTCTCTAAACCCAAAACTGTTGGAAGCAAACTAAAGAGGAGTTCATTGAGGAAAAAATTTGGTAGGGCATGTTTCGGAAAAGTTCATGCCCGGGATGTTCTTTTGCTCAGGGACAATCCGTACCGAGCGACCGGGAGAAGACTGGGTTTGAGACGAACAAAGTTCATGCCGGGCATGAAAATTCGATTTTCATGCCCGGCATGAAAATCGAAATCTCATGCCCGGCATGACTTTTGTTCTCGTCTCAGCCCAGTCTTCTCTCGGTCGAGCCACATTTCATGCCCGGCATGAAATCTGGCTCTACATGCCCGGCATGAAAATCGACTTTGTATGGCCAGTATGAAAATTGACTCCACATGCTGGGCATGAAAACCAACTTGAAAATTGCCTGGTCTTTAACTAAATCTTGAGTTGACATACTCAGTGGGTATAAAGTCAGTTTTCTATTCAGGTTGAAACGGCATTTCCTTCTCCACCGTCGTATCTAGATCGAAAGAAATTGCTGACAATGAAGGATTATAAAAAAATCCAGTGTTTATCAAAAGTGTAAACAATGAGATGACCCTTGAGTGACTCCTACAAATGAGCTGAAATTCTTCAAACACCCATTCCCACACTGACAAATTGTCTCTTCCAGAACCTTTACTGGCCCAAGTACTAACAATACTCAAAGTGTCAAAACGTGGACGCAACAGGGGGTAGTTAGAAATCCTTTATTGTTGATTGGTTGCGGTCCAATGAAATGCTTATACAACATACCATATCCTACACATACGTCTCCTTAGAGTGTCCTCAACGATAAAAATAAGATTATCAACCTTTTCATAAGAAAGCAGAATAATTAAGAGCCCTTTACTTTAACTCGATGACCAATACCAGAAGAAGTTAGTAGTCTACTGGCAATCTATTGCTATCCACTCCGCACTTTCTGGGGAAAGTGGTCCCAAGCTCAGCACAATCAACACAACTCAATTTCCCAATTTTTTACTGTTTCCTTATTTAACCTCTGATGGTTAAGAATTAACTAGTCATTTTTCATACAGGGCAGTGAGTACAGATGTAATATCGTATAATTTACACTGATCAACATCAGGCTAAGTGCATTTATTCTAAGTTCACTATTCACATCCCAGGAGGAGGGGGGTACTCCTAGGAATTTTTAGTGGGGGTGTGCTGCCAAGTTCTCCAGTGTAACTTTCCAATACATGTTTTTAGCCCTAACCTCTGAATCCATACCCATTTTCAGATCTGGTACCCAAATCAGACTTTCGGACCAAAACAGTCAAAATCCATACCCATTTTCAAACCAAAAAGCCATACCCCTTGGGGCAGCAGATATCTATATAGCTTATACAGGGGGGGTACCCTCTGTCCCCCTGGCCAGTTGGGAATCAATTGCCCCTATTTTAAAAGTAACATCTTCCCTATAGACTTATTTATTGAAAGGAACAGGGAAGTTGGAGGCAGGCTGTGGTGATGGGGGGGGGGGGGGAGATGCTGTGATAAATTTTAAATCTTCCAAATAAGCATCAATGTTTCCCCTGAACCCTTGAAGGTAGTAAAGACAGTTAATTTGGTTTTGCTCATGTGGATGGATGCCAAGGAGGACTATGAGGGGAAAACATTTTTCACTGGGTCATTGCATGCAGGATGGGATATGTGACCAAGAGAAAATATTCCATGTCAGTCTCCTTTGCAAACAGTGTAATTTGGACATCATGACTGTCTGTGAGGTCAAAATGGCTAAGTATAGTGTGATAACATGGCACCATTCTTGTAAAATTACATGTTTAAAAGGCCAAATTTAACCACTTTGATCTCCCCAACACAGAAATTAATTTTCACCAGAAATCCCCTTTCCCCCAATTAAAAACCATCTGATGGAAACAGACCATCATGGTCAGGAAACAGACTATGTCAGGACCTGGTTGTTTCAAGCAAGGTGGATTCCAGTAAATTATTTTCACTTAACAGTTTGACTCTGGCTACTTTAAATTGCCACATGAAGTTAGTAGCAGTAACGCTTTTTAACATCAAGAGAATCAGAAAGTCTGGACAAAATTTAACCCAAGGTTAATGCTAATCGGCTTTTGAACAACCGGGCCCTCGTTCCCATTTTAATTAACAAGTGTCCATTTTAATTATAGGAAAAAATTTAAAAAAAAAATTCAATAAATATATTTCTACTTTTTCCACCAAATGCTTAATCCACTTTAAGGAGTTACTCTAAATTCTTTTTCCATTTTCCTTTTCAATGTCTGTGTCTTTTCTTCAGCTGAAAACAAGAAATTGAACATCAGGATAAATGACAACTGTGTTATGACTGTTGTGGTAGCACTTAATGACACACAGAGGGCTTCCCTGGTGTTATCACACCAGGAGTTGCCTGAATGGAATCACCTTAGTATCAATTGTAAAATTAATACACATACTAACATCTTGCATAACAACTCTTGCAATCTATTGACCACTTCATATTTTTCAGTGTCTGTGGCCTGTTGCAGGCATCATATGTTTGTGAGAAGCAAAGTAAAGAACGTTGCTCAAACATAAAAGTCATAGTCTTGATGTTGAACAAAATTCTCCCAAGTAGTACCTTAGATGTGTGGAGAACAAGCAGTCAGGAGAACATGCATGCCTGTTGATCTTGGGGCAAATAAGTGGGTTAAATAGTGCACAAAAAGGGAGTTTGTAGCACTCCTAGGTTATGATCAGGATACCTGAAGTAACTAAAAATAAATAATGCTTCCCATTGTTTGATTTTTATTTTGCCACAGGGACAGGTTGTAAAAGCAGTGCATAGTAAGCAGAGATTTTTTGTCAATTTTCTTTGAAATAGCAGATGATGTCACACAGAAGGAATTGTCATTCTGACCTATCTCCACCCCATGTCTTGCCAATTAAAATTGTAAGCTCTCCCCTCAAGCGTATTCCAACCTAAAAGAAAGAATTTATCTACTTACAGTTCTATGATTTATCCTTTCCTTGATAACCCTCTTTGCTGGCCCTTCTCCCTTTTGGAGTGACAAATGTTCTGGTCTTTTTTAGCCATTAAGTCCAGGCACTGGCCTGAATAAACCTAAAAATATTTAAGTGAAACTAAACTATAATTAATGCAACCCTCAACAGAGTTATGCTAGTCTGATCATGTGGTACAATTCTTTAGGTTGTTCTTGTTAAACAATAATGAATGACCTGATTAAGGCAATATAATTTTCACTTTCACTGAGACGAAAAACATAATAGTCACCTGAATTTTAGGATTAGGAAAACAAGGTTGCCACTCATCAGACAAAATTTGACAAAATGAAATTTCCCGATTTTCTATTAACCACAATCCAGTTTTCAGTGATCATGAATGACAAAAACTATTTGAAACGATGTTGCCTTTCCAACATGAATAAAACTTTGTCACGTCTGTTGACGAGCTAAGTAAAACTAAAATTCTTTGAGTTTGACTAATATCACAGCTTGATGCAAAGTCATACTGAGCTTTACATTTAAATGCTTTACATTTACCTGAGCTTAAAAAAATCTGTTTTTCACTTAAACTGAAATGAATTGTGCGTGTAAAACAGGTGGTCAAAGTGAGCGACCATAAGCAAACAACAGAGAAATAACATATTCCTGTTAAGTATGAGCTGCAAGTATAAAGTGAAACCGAAGCCAATAAGCTGAGTATGCAGCTGCATGTGTCATAATATCGCTGGTTTAACTACAACACTAGTGACCAACAGAAAACAAACAATCAAACGAAAAGAAAGAGATAAACGTTTCCATAATAACCATTATTTGGAAACGTTTTGTACACATTGTTGATGGAAATAAAAAACAGTCTTCGCCGCGAAGACGAAGAAGAGCAAGTGTTAAGATTATGTACTTACCGGAGAAATAAACCGCCACCGGACACTCACAGGAGGTTATAGCTTCTCAATTTGTAACACCATTTGCGTATCTGCAGAACGAAGATGAACCAGCTGGAAAGGTGAGACTGAAATGTCAAAGAAGCGATTACGCGAACATGAAGCAAGTGACGCCACAAATATACGCCACAAAAATTCGCCCATTTTCCGACAGCACTTCGGCCGCTTTGCTTGCCGACAAAGTCATATACTAAAACTAAAACACTTTGACGCTCGAATATTCGGGTCTCTTCGGCTGATGCGAATTCATACGCTGACGTTTTCTCGCTTTTGAACACGCAATTAATCGTCAGCAAGGTGATAAAATTTCGTGAGCAAAAGAGCAAAACAAGAATGCATCCCAGGCGCAAAGAAATGTTACTCGACGTTTTCAGCCTTCCCTCCCGTTTAACTAACTGGTAAGTTTGTTTACATTGTTTTTACCGCTGTGTATGTTTCTCACGCAACGTCAATTGAAATTTCAACTACGGAGTTCACATCAAAATGACCGATATGTAAGCTAATAAGTTTCTAATCAGCGTTCTAGCTCCGTGGACGCAAATTTTCTTACTTCTAATTTGTTTTGTATATACAGGATTTGCAATAAATGTGTTCAAATCTGGATGGCAGATGTATGAATCCCACAGACTTTGCAATCGGACGGTAAAGATATTCTACCAGGACCTGCTGCATAATTCAAGACATTTAAAGTAAGTTGAAACGATTTTTTAAAGAATGACAATAGGAACAAATCAATATCAAATCTGAGTCCACCGTTCGGCATTTACCTGATTGTCTGTCAAAACGGCAATATTCCAAAACAACCGAAAAAATGCTTAAGCAATAAGGTGTGGTGACAATCCGTAGCTTCCTGCAAAGTAGTTCCGTTGCTGTTTTTGTAAACCGTGGACAGAATAAACCAAAAAAATCACTGACTATATAAAAGGCTTCGCTGGCAATTTTGTCAAAAAGGAAACCCTGGAGGAACCGCTGGGTATGATTTCTGCCTTTGCTGGCTCAACACGGGAAGGAAATTTGGGATTGGCATCGTGAGAGCCAGTTTTCGGATTTCGAATCACTCGGGTATTTATTAGCGACCTTCAGATCTGACTACGTATACGAGATTGAGTACGAGTTCGACTTTCACATTTCAAAAACGTTACGTTCTCAAAGCCATCGTTCCTTCCTGTTGCTGACCAGCGGAGGAGAATGCTAAGTGAACGATATTCACAGGACAGATCACAAAAGCGCGCGACAAGGAATTCAAGTCGTACTCAATCTCGTACTCGTGGTCCGATCTGAAGGTCGCTATTATCTGTTATTATACGGACAGGATAATTACTGAAACGATAACAGTTTGCCTTATGAAATACCAGATATGCTCCTGGAAATACCTAATACAGCGTATGTCTTTAAAAGTAACGAAAACACAAATGTGAAAAGAAAACACAACCCAAATTCAAGGAAGGAGTCCATGGTTCCCACTGCTGTAGTTGTTGCTTGCTTATCGGAAGTTGAAAACAATGGAAAATTTCACCGCCTAAAAGTGGACACTTACGGAGGTGGTCGCTTGCGGCAGCTATAGTGAAATGACTGGGGGAATTTAGGTGGTCGCTGTCAAGGGAGGTGGTCGCACTGGGAGGTTCGACTGTATATACTTCACCCTGGGCTTATGTCAACTGTGCACCTATTTGTTCTTCTCTTTAATATATCTCTCTCTTCACTTTGCAGTCGAAGACGTCCAAGCCCAATACAACGTTATGGAATAGGAGGACAGCGTCAATGTTGTCCGCACAGAAGCTTTTGTCATAACATGAGTGCAGTGAGTGTGCGAATGAGTGTGTTGGTGCGTGGTTGTTGATTCAGTAACTGAGCCGAGCATTAGTGATCAAAGAAGTGCATTACCGGTAGTGTCAATTCTAAGAATGTTTTCATAAGCTATTGATACCAATGCAATCAAAACTTGATAAAGGCGGGGGGGGGAGGGGAACGAATGGTCGACTAAAGAGTATTATACTGTGAACTTCAGGAACAAAACCTAGCAAATAAAAGGTTACAAATTTTCTCGACAGAATTTGTTTATTCAGTGATTTAGAGGATTGCAATGAGATCACCAGTCACTGAAAATCTGATCCAGCCGAAGATTGCATGACACAATCCGAGCGCCATTTAATGAACTTACCGACAGAAAACGTCCAAATTTTCAACTGCAGATAAGGCAAGGACTAAATTTCATGCCCCGGATGGAACTGGTTGAAATCTAATTTCATGCCCGGCCAGGCTTGAAATCAGCCAAAAAGATATTTTCATGCCCGGTGTGAAATTTAGGTTTCCACCGATTTCATGCCCGGCATGAAATTTAGATTTTCATGCCGGGCATGAAATGCAACCTCGTTTCCGTGCAGTAGCCTCGATATCACCCGATTTCATGCCGGGCATGAAACGGGTATGAAATTTATATTTTCATGCCGGGCATGAAATGCAACCTCGTTTCCGTACAGTAGCCTCGATATCATCCGATTTCATGCCCTGCATGAAATTCAGATTTTCATGCCGGGCATGAAATTCAACCTCGTTTCCATGAACCAGCCTCGATATCATCCTTGGCAAGAGTTGAAACTTTTGGGCTGCAGGGCATGTGCCGAGTTTTTTCATGCCCTGGAGATGAGATTTTTTAAAATGGCCCACTGCCTGGACTTTTTAATGCCCAGGGTATGGCAATTTGAGAATTTTGGAAAATATAACGGTTGGAACAGTTTTTTGCTTGAATTTAGCATGAAGAGATAAATTTCATGTCAAAACCATTGTTTTTCCATTTTTTCATTGAAATTTCACTTTCCAACCCGTTTAAACAAGCCATCGCACACTGCTTTCAACCGCTGGCGAGGGTGCTACATGTCTATGGAAACCACGACTTAGGGAAAGTATTAGACCGATTGAGACGGGGGGGGGGAAGGGTCAAATATCTTTCAAAAACTAATTAACGTCTTGTTCCTTCTTGAATTGCAGTTTTATTTTTTTGTGTTTTCTTCTTCTTCTTTCAAATCAGATTCAGTGGTGCTGGGAGTGATATACAAAGATCTTCATGAGCTATTCATGACGGAATCCACCAAAACAAAGAAAAACAGGTTTGCATTAAAACAACGCTTTTGGCATCTACTATGGTGGCTTCAGGGATAGACAACTTGGATTTTCGTCTCAAGCGCCATAATTTCTCAAGTGGTGTCATTTTCTAAGCACTGCATTGAAAATACTTTAAAACTGTTGCTAGAAAATTAAGGGCTGATTCAGACAGTACACTATTTTGTTGCATGCGGCTTACAAAGTACTGTAAAACACGCGTACGATACAAACTGTTTTACAAAAAAATAAAACTTGCAACTTGCAATAGGCCATTTCCAAGTTGCCTTGTACCTCTTTTTCAAAGCGAGTCTTGTGCATAGCCTTACGTATGAAAATGAGTTTTCATTCACATGCAGATAAAACTCATTTTCATAAGAAAGGTTTTGCACGAGGCCTTGCTTTGAAAAAGAGGCACAAGACAATTTGGAAATGGCCTATTAAATTATAAAGGGGGAACCAAGTCGTAATGGAAGCATGTAGGTTTCTTATGACCTTCTGAAAATGCTCGGGAAATCTTCGGAAATGGTTTGAGATATTCGGAATATTGTCAGAAAACGTGGTTTACAATTCATCTTTCATGTGTTTAAGTTGGAAGTTTTCGTTTGCTGTGCTCACTAGTATCGAATAGAATCAAACAAGTCAAAGAAAACCCGCATTCTGATTTGCTGACGAAGCAAGGGTTTTTAGGGTAATTGCATGCCTGAGAAGTGGTATTGCACTTGTGCAACGATTCGTGTGATATCGGTTTTTCGAGTGAAAATTAACGTGGAATTCACTCGTTAAGCAATAAATTCCCGACACGTGCGCATATGATGTACTATTCTATGCTATCTAATGGAATTATATCAATTGTATTACATTTCATTACGTTACGTTATGTTGTGTTGTGTTAAATATTTACTATCTAATGGAACTTATTGTCTCGTTTCAGGGTTATTAACACGATAATTATGTCAGCCACAATATACCCTCGGTCAGCAGTGCTGCAAAAAAATATCACCTTGGTCTTCAACACATTAAAGGTATCAAACAACATCATCTTACAAGACACTTTCGACTTTGCTGATTCTAGCGGTATCCAGGACGCCTGTCACCACGAACTCAGTTAATATGACCCATGCTCTCTACATGTCTCCCAGTAGCTCAGTTGTTAGAGCCCCGACTGGTGTTCGCAAGGTCATGGGTTGAACATTACTGAGCGAGAAGTCATTCAGGTTGTTACTCTAAATAGCAGGAATCCCAGACAGTCCCTAGTTATCTTTTGTCTGAGCGCCTCCGACATAGCCTGATGATACAGCGAAGCTCCTCTCTAGGGAATACCAAAGATTTCTCGAACAGCAGCGAGTCTACCCGAGAGCTCACGAAAATAACCACAGGAACGTGCTCAGGAATTCGCTCAACTCCAGTGCAATATCTCGTAGTTGCTATAGCAACCACTTGTTTAAAATGTTTAAAATAAAAAATAGTACAATTTGGGTTGAGGGTAACATGAAAATCAGATTCCAGTCGTTTGTAGAGGTCGGATACAAACTAGTGGTAATATAGAATAATAATTCACGTTCATTAAGAAGAAATGTGCTAATATCGACAAAACTAACTGACCGTGAACATTTGCCAATGTAAATTAGATGCTTTTTTATTTGATGTAGTTAGTCTCCATTAGTTTTCATTTCAATTCTCTCCTCGTTTCTGTTAAGAAAATTTACTCCACATTCTCTCTCTATACCCAGGCGTATCAATGGGTACCGGCAAAAAAATCTACCGAGGGTAGTCCTGCAATGGACTAGTATCCCTTCCATGAGGGGGCGGGGGAGGGAGGGGGGAGGGGACAGGGAGAGTAATGCTCTTAGTTTTTTTATGCTACAGGCAACGGAATTAAGTGCTGGCCTTGTGTGCCGTTGTACCCACGTTTTTTAATGACCTACGTGTTTGTTTACCATTTTATTCGTCTGTTTCGGAATGCGCAGTGCTTTTGACTCTGAAGATGATGTACTGTTGATACTCCTGGATTCAATTCATTTTGAACCAATATACATATGTTCGCTTCCAGCCTGCAGGAAAAAAGAGAGAATGCGTATTTTGGAACTACTCAGAAAACAAGTAAGCAAGTTAATTGATTGTAAGGTACAAATTCAAACAAGTAATGATGAAGCCGATATCGATACCAGGTACTCGATATTACCTAAATTAGAGAATGTCAATACTGGCGATGATTTCGATACTATTCGATACTATTTCACATTTCTTTGGTTTAAGGTTCTGAAACACTGACTTTTTCGTTTTGTTTACCAGGGGCGAATTTAGTTCTAAGCCCCTTAGTTGCCCCTCTCATGATCAGTTAAGGTTTTAAGGATTTTAAAAACACACAACTAAAGCATCCAGTTGCAAGCAAAAATCGTCACTGGTTAGTGAATGTCATCTTGATATGCCGTTAACATCAAATTATTCATTATTCACACTAAAATTAACCAATGAATTGGACAAATGTACATTGCAATATTCCACTAGTACCGAGGGATGGTCGGGAGAAGGCTGTTATGCGAGGAAAATAACCAGCTCAGAGACGGAGTGTGTCTGCAATCACTTGACACATTTTGCTGTTCTTATGGATTTCACTGACGATGACTCGACCGCCGCGTTGGTAAGTTAAGATCTCTTATCGTGGTGTAGTTAACGATTCCTCCAATATTTCCGTGATCCTTCTTCTAAATGGCGACCTAAATAAGATCATTCTGGATCCAGGTTCAAAAAGGGTTAACCTTACCTACTGGTCAGGTTTAGTGATGGGATTCCGTTTAAATTCTCCTTCCTCTACGTTGTGACTTTGACCACGTTCAAATAGTAACTTAAGTTAATACCTTTAAACAAGAGAAACAGAAACCTTGCACAACTTTAAATCTCGAATTAGCGCCAGATAATCAGTTTTGGGGCATATAAACCCAGTTTCATAGAACTGCTTATTCTAGATATCAGCCATCTCCTCTGACCGCTTTTTAGTGTTTCGCTACCATCAAGGGGTTCTTTACTTGGAAATTTTGATATACACTCTGTTTTTTATAAGAACGCGTAAAATTTGGCTGAGCCTGAGGATGTTCTTATTTTAGCCCATACATTTTCTTAAATTTTGGGGCTAATCTCAGCCTCGACGTTCTTATAAAAATGGTTTTACAAAAAAAAGGAGGGTAGTCTATTAATTCTCACTTATGCGTTAAGAATGTTCTTACTGCAAGGGAGGGGAGGGGGGCCCTTCTTTGTACTTGTACCATTTTTGGGATCAGACATTGACAATACTGAACAAATGTAACGCCTGCTGCTCTGATTTAAATGTTCCTTCCATTAAAGTATTTTTTTTCTTTTGACAGATGCCAGATGAGATCAACGTACTAAAAATCCTCACTTACATGGGTCTGGCTTTGTCTATGCTCGGATCTGTCATCACAATAATCTGCTATCTCCTGCTCACGTACGTTGTAAACTTAACAACTGGTTACGATAACATCTACAACAACCTTCACTAACTAACACACTCCGTTATATACAAAATACATGGCTATTTATGAGCGTTGGCCGATACAAATTCCATAGTATATACATTACGCACGTTATAATTGATTGACACATTTTATCGAGATACCACACTACATACGTTCTGTACGTTAGGAAATTGCTTGGGGGGGATTACGTCTGGCAGGAAAGCTATTGCTGGGGGGATGAGGTACTGCTGCAGGGGATGAGATGCTTTCCTGAGGGTACAGGTACTCTTGGGGGAGGAAGTACAGCTGGGGGCGGAAGTACTGCTGGGGGACAGAGATACTCTGGAATATGTGTTTAGTTGACAAATCGATGACAAAACATGTCAGTTCTATTGCAGACAAAAAGGATAAAAAAGAATTCACTCTTGGTGAGGCACATACATGTAAACGTAAATTAGCTAGGGAATATCGCTCTTCCCTGGGGAAGAATTGTTAAAGAAGTCGATCTTGAATCTATTTCTTCTATTTTCTCGCTTGACTGGCCGACTGGTTAAACAGACAAACTGACTACACTGATCGATAGATTGCTGCAATGACTGTCTGATTGACTGATTTGATTGACTGACAGATAGACTGGCTAGACCGATAAATCAATTACTAGTCTGACTGACTGACTGACTGATTGACCGACTGACTGACTGACTGACTGACTGATTGACCGACTAACCGATCGATCGATCTATCGATTAACTATTCAATATAAGGTCTTAAAACTAATTCCAAAACAACTTGTTATTAATTAATCATTGATTGATTTGTTTGTTTGCTTTATTTTGTTTGTTTACCTGCCACTAGAGACAAGAACGCACTTTTATCTCAGATCCGTGTGAGTCTGCTTGCTTCCCTCTTAGCGGGTCAAATCACTTTCCTGGCCGGTATTGATGCAACTGAAAACAAGGTGAGAAATGGTGAAATGTTGATGTTTTGCTTATACGTATTATAAGAAAAGTAAGGCCGAGTCAGGCCTCATTGATTATTGCAAGAGATGTCCACATCGCTTTGGTTTTACAACTATCGCTCCTACCATACTCCTCAAAACGATAATGAGCAAGATGGTGACGCTCCCGAAAGCAACCGTACGGTATATGATCTTTTAGGAGCCAGGTTTCACCAAGGGGTATTTATTTGGGTGTTAACTTCGCTCCTTGAGTAGCCCGTATAGACATCGAAGTATCTCTCATGGTCTGAACTGAGGTCCCATGCTTTATGATATGAGTCAAATGAGTCAATGGGTCAATGAGTCAAATTTCCAAATATTCAAAATTTGGCAATGAGAATAACGAAGACCCAATGAAAGTTACATGTTTTGTCTAGTTGCCCTATTTGCTTGCTAGGAAATATCGTTGCAGCGTATTCATCTGTTACTTTTAAATTCTCAACTAGAGGATGGTGAAAGCAACTATTAAAACGGCCTTATCAACATGCCTGTGTCTAAACAAAGAACACCACCACCCCCTCCCTCCAAATTGGCACCCTTCAATGACAAGTCAGAAAAGATTCTATCGCCCTTGAGTTTTATGAGGAGGAAATATGTTTATTCATACCATAAGTTTCAGTTAGATTTATGATAAATTGTTGTATAAAATCCCCTAAAAGAAGCTCAGTTGATAATTAATAAGAAGGGTGTTTATTCAAGTAAATATGATAGCCAGTCGTGAATCTAGACGGAGCCAATAAGTTACAGGGGGGTGAATAAGGTGGAATTCTGATATTTAGGCCTAAAAAGAAGGCATTGGGTCGGCACGATTTTCTTACATTGTGACCTCCTAAAATCATTGCTTCGCACACTGATGTCTTTAAATTGCATCCTGTGAGCGTTGTTTGATTGCAACATAAAACCAAAGCCCTCAGGGCTACAAACGCACATACGTAGAGAGCACGTGCCTTGACAAACTTGCATATTCAGAACTTGCACATACACTAACCCATTACTTTCACTACCCATTTTACGAATATGGTGCTGGGTATTAGTCCGCGTGGGAACTCCCTGTGAAAGTTAGTGCCAAGCGTCACTCAGGCCTTACACATCAAAAGTAAGAAAGTACATACTTCCTTTTGTTACGTTTATTTTTAGTCATTCAAAATGAGCCTTGATCCTGAAAAAAGTAGCTCATTGCATTTTCTTGTCTCTAAACAGTTTAGCTTTTGCTAGCCTATAGTTGTAAACTTATGGCCAGTTTAAACGGCGACCTCCAAATCTGGTTATTACTATGGGTCATTTTAAGCAGACAACCGTTGTTCTGGTCTCTACTTTTTGTCGTCTTGACACTGTTTACAATAAACAATGTTTAAACGTTAGGGTTGGCCATCTTAAACTGGTTTAGACCGCAGCTTTACTTTGTTAAACGCTGTCTAAACTTCGTTTATAATTAAATAATCGACCCTTTATAAGATCACCAGAGTTACTTTGTGACTGCATATAGCCCAAATTGATAAAACTTTTAGCGTACGCTATTTTTACTATTAAATTTTGAATTTTAAAAATTTGACCCGTTGACTCATGACTCGTGACTCATAACTCATTCGCACATTCTTTACTCTCGTCTGAACTAAAAACCTTCCTATCATTCTTGAGACACTTCACACTGCAATCTGATCCCCCCTCCCTCACGCAATGTTGATTTAAGCATCGTTTACAACCTGAATCAATCCCAGAGCTGTCAGAATTGACTGGGAAAATCGGATTGATAAAACAGTCCGGTATAATATGTCAAAAAAAAAAACTTGTTATGAGTCGGCTAGCTTGTCCACTGGCAGCGTCAAAATGATGCATTTTTTAGGCGCGGTTTTGTAAGTCCCTCCCCCCCCCCCCCCCCCTCTCTTTCAAATAAAGTAAGCCACGATCGTACCAAAGTGGGAGACGGTGATCTGAGCAGATAAAAGATAAGGAGAGGAGGGGTATTGAAGAAAGTTTCCCCCACCCACTCCTACAAGGTCCCATTTTGTTCGCTCTACTGCCCACTTTCCGAACGCCTAGAACAGGCTGAATTAATAAAAGCAAATCTCATTGCAAACTTCTTTCTACAGGTGGCCTGTGTAACAGTAGCAGCTCTGATGCAGTACTTCTTCATGGCCGCACTGTGTTGGATGCTTGTGGAGGGAATTTGCCTTTACTTGTTTGTTGTTAAAGTTTACAACTTTAACCACAAAATGTCCGTGTATCATGGCATGTCGTGGGGTAAGGATAATGAGCGATGCATTGAAAGTAGGTTGAGATAAGCGACGAAGCCCAGTCGGAGAGAACAATTTTCTTGCAACGCCGTGCAGTGACGTATTGCTGTCTCAAAAGCGCAAGTGGTTTTGTGCCACGGTTTAAATATTTTTGGAAAAAATGAAAGCAAAATTGAACATTACTTGCACACATAAAAATACAAATTTTTTCATAATTAGTCGTAAAACGTTGTACATGAAGCCGGTTTTTTAACAAGAAACCAAATATTTTTATTATTTCAGGAATTCCTGCTATTTTCGTTGCCATATCCCTTGGTATTTCTGCAGACCAAGATGGACTTGAGAGATTTGTCAGCGAAAAACAGTAAGCTAGAGTCACTTTTTTTTAGGTGATCCCTTAGTATCGCACTGCGCATCCCATTGCGCATAATTTCGCGCGTAATTCGCGCGCGCGAGCACACGCACATTAAGAAGGTAATACAATTAGACGATCGTTCTCTCGTAAACGAGCATGTTGAACAATAATTTTTTCGCAAATTCTAAGATAGCTATTCATCTTCTTTCTGTACAGCGAGTATAGACAAATTTCCCTTACAGAAAAATTAATAATCACTTGAAACGTGTACAAATAAGTGTTTTTATCTGACCAGTTTTTTTTTTTATTTTATTTTATATTTTGAACCATTACTTCGAGATGTTCAACCAGGGAAAATGTCAGTAACTTTTTATTTCAACTTTTATTTTGATAGAATTACCTTACCGTTCTCAGATTTTCGGGTTCAAAACTCTTATGAAGTATGTTCTACCGCCAGTCTATATTTTGCTCATTCTATGTTCTAAGTTTCTATGTTTGCTTTTTACTTTGCGTCTAAGTTGCTGGCTGTCATCTGATAACAACCTTATCTGGACATTTGTGTCATTTGTCGTGGTAATCGAGCTTGTAAGTAAAAGTTAATTAGGTACTAGTAGACCTCGACTGATACAACCAGTTTCAACCCCTGATGCGTGCTCATCGATGGGATATGGTTGATTTTTGTTTCCCTTCATTTTCCTTTCATGCAACATATAAACGTCCCCCCCCCCCCTTCCCGTTACCCTTTCAAATCTCATGATACAAAAATTCTTACCTTTATACCTTTTCCGCCTCAAGGACTATGACTCTACTATCCTTCTACGATCTACACGCACTAAACAATCAATCAACGTGGTGCCAAAATTTGGATTAATGGACAACTTTCCACTCTGTCAGCATTAACAATTATAAGCCAACTTTTCTTTTAGAAATTAAAATTTGAGTGATAGAAATGTCTGAATAGACCAGTTGGCCGCTTTCTGAAGAGACAGTTGTTTCATGATTTATTAATGTCCTAGTCGAGCTCAGGTTGAGTTCAGGTCGACATAATAATCATGAAACAACTATCCTTTCACAAGACAAATAGTAGAAAAACCAATTTGGGAATTGTCTGAGAAGACAGATGTTGCCTGACTATCACACTCAACAATTAACTCAAAAATGTGAAAATATAGTCCCGCGTCAGGAGTGTCACACTATGCGATTTGGCCACTTACTGAAATGAGTAGGGCTCTGGAGCGATATATTAATTTCGATTATCTTTCGCAAGGTGAATGCCGTGATTCTCGTGTTAGTTATCAAGGCAATGGCGTCAATGCAACATGCAAAGGACAAGCACACGGAACAGATCAGGTGAGAGAGACTTCATTTATCTAATTCTTCCAAATCTCTTTCACAAAATTGTTAAGCCCTTTGTTTTGTTTTTATCCTTTATTTTTCATTTCATTCCTTCTCTTTATATGTTCCGCTATAGTTCTGAACTACTTGATTTAGATTGGTTCTCTTTCTTGCACATTCTTCGGCTATTCGTAGGTTATCCAGTTGCTGTCAGATGTTTTTTATCACAAGTGGCAATTAGGCGTGCAATATAGGGCTGCATGCGTTTAACAAGTTTGGCGGAATTGTTAACCTATACCTTGAGAGTCGTAATGGGGTTAATGGAATTATTTGTGATTTGCTAGAAGTTTTGACACTTAAATAAAGTTGATGATGATTACAGCATTTTCACAGTGATCACTGAATGCCCAGTGATTGAGGATGACACTTATTCAAGCCCTCTGGCTGACGGTTAAAATTTCAAGACTTTTACGCTTTATTCTACTAAGAATGACGTTAGCAGATGTCCTCATGTCAGTATTGGATCACAGTTAAATTTAATGTATCTGATGGTTGACAGTTAACTCGCCCTATTTTTATTTTAGTTTATTTTTATATCACTTCCGTTTGTTTTATTGCAGACTTGGTATCAAAGCATGCCTGTTTTTGACTCCCCTGTTGGGAGGCACGTGGCTGTTTGGTCTTCTGTTGGCATTACACAAGGCTTTTATCTACATTTTTGTCCTCCTTAACTCCACTCAGGTATAAAGTCAACGCTCAGTTTTATTGAGATAAGAAGCAACTGATCTTTTTACATGACACCTGTTCAACTTTCGGTACTAGTCCATCCCAGTTCCCTATGGTTGGTGTACTCGGTTCTATGATTCCTGTCCAAAATCTCCTATCAGTACAAGTCATACCGTTCCGAGTAACATTTCGCCCTGGTAGCTTTAATGGATCGATATTCTCGTTGCGGTGCTAAACATCTACCATTATCATGTGGAAGCTATTTGCCTGTTCGTTCATATTCAGTTATGTTTTAAGCCTCGGAAGTACAAGCAAAGACACACCCCCACTGTGGTTAACAAAGGGGAGGTTCATAGACCCCCCCCCCCCCCCCCCATGGATTTTGTTGGGTTACAATATTTCGAAAAGACTTTACCTTTGTTAGTTAGCCTATGACGTGTTCTACAAGATGAGGAATATATGATGGGTTGTGGCGCTGCCGGGGGCCTGTGACATGATCCAAGATGGCAGCCATCTTGGTCGAATTTGTAAGAAGTCTCTACTGTTATAGACGGGTACAAGACTTGAGACGGGTAGGTAGATAGGCAGGTGGATGGTGTGTAGATCAGGTAGACAACGAAAAATGAAAAACTCTGATGCTAGACATTTAGAATATAACATAACTGGATACTTTGCTGTTTATTATCAACATTTTGTGCTTTTTTTCCCGAAAAGGTAAAAAAAAACACGCCTTTTTCTTTAAAAATGACTTAACAACCTACTACCTATGACGTCTCAACTGGTAAGCATAGCAACCGCTTCCAAACCTGCGTAGAAATGTGTGCATAGGAGTATGCGTACATCTACTGAGAACGGCAGATGCCGATGAAAAAGCTTCTTCAATATATTTAAGAATAACCTTGTGTACATCCACGGTTTCAATACAATAGGCGGCTATTGCATCAGAGTAGGGGACTTGTTTGTTTATGTTTCACAAACCGTAGGGAAAGTCAGCCCTGAGGCCCGACTGAGACTTTTTTAATTACTTACGCCTGATCAATCTATTTACCATCCGACCTGCCTATCTACCTACCCGTCTATAACGGTAGAGACTACTTACAAATTCGTTTTTACCTCAAATTCACTGAATTCCTTGTATCATATATGGTATTATCAAAAGATGTGCGGTTTTTTTTCAACAGGGTTTCTTTATATTCATCCTTCATTGCGTGAGAAATGGTGAGGTAAGATTTGATTAGCTTAATTTGATAGTTAAGATATAACACGCTTCGTGACTGGTGAAAAATATATTATAATAATGGAGGCGTCCGTTAGCTTAAGTCCTATTATAGTATACCCACTCAGGATATCTCAACGAGTTTTCAACAATCTGATTGGTTCTCTCTACTAAGGAATACGAACCAATGTAACGATACTCCCTTTTTTGGCAACTTATATTTTTTCCTCTTGTCTTGACGTTAATATTTCGCCAGGTAACTGGTATTTTATCCCGAGGACGAGCATAATAAAAACAATTATCAGTTCTAATCAGCCTTCCTGAACATGAGTTCATCAGACACCCCCCCCCCCCCCCCTCCTCTTTAGGTTGGTGTAGAGAGACGAAGCAGGACTACCTGTCATATCCTATTTTGGTGCTTGCTGCTGAACGTTGTGAACAGAATATCGTCCACGGGCGACAGAAAAAGGGGTGAATTTTATTACGTTGCCCCCCCCCCCCCCCCCCGTGATCTGTGATGGGAAAAAGTAATGTGGAAAGATAGTCACTTGCTTTTTCTGGTGGGGGTGGACAGGGGGCGGGAGACCAGGAGAAAGGGGGCGGGAGGCGGGAGGCGGGAGAAGAGGGGTGGGAAGCGGGATTCTCAAGGTGGCGGGAAGCGGGGAAAAAGGGAAAAATTACGCAGCATTGTGCAATATTTTGCAATCGAAAGAATGCAAAGAGGTGGGAGCCAACAAATACGGGGCGGGAACCGAGATTAAAGGGTACGGCAAGCGAGAAGTTTAAACCCCCCCTGTTCTCCGCCCACCCCGCCACTTTCTGTGGTAGAGCAAGACGGGTAAGTTGGGTGGGTACCACTCACCCTTACATATATGCTCATGCAAGGAGATACCCACTGGGTCCGCTTTGTTATTTGTTTTCTCATACAGATCAGGGCGCGCTTTAAAAGACGCATCCAACCAGTTGGTCCAGGAGGAGTCAAATCTAAAGCCGGAACTAAGACAACCTCACGATCGCAGAATCCAAACTCTGGCAATGAAGTAAATGTAAGCGAGATTTACGAATTGCGGGACTAGTTTGTCTTCAAACCTGCAAAGCCCACGCGGCAGTTTTTGTTTTCAGTTTGTAAAAATCATTAAACTGAAGCTACAAAATTCATTTTAAAATAAGCTAAACATGTAAATTTGATTGTTATACCAAGATCTTGCATAAACGAGAAAAACACATTTCAGTCACAATTTTTGCAACGTAATTGCTTAATTGCTTTTTAGGTTTATCAAGTAAATGCATGGGATACTATGTTTGTAAATATACGTAAATATAAGTTTAACAATTAAATGCATGGGATACTATGTTTGTAACTATAACTAAATGTATACTAAGTAAATGCTACTTTTAAACAGTGCTACTTATAACCCTGAAATAAAATGAGCTGAAGTGGCTAACCTAATTAAACTTAATTTAACAAGTTAATATTGAATTTCGTGCTCGGTATCCAGGTTAGGTTAACCCTTTTAATCCCAGAGTCAAACCTTGAGTCTGACGGGATGTGAAACCTAGACTTGCCCACAAGTCGAGGCCAGAGTTTTTGTGGAAGCGTGATTTAGAGCCAAAAAAAAAAAAACGGAAATGAGAAGCGAAGGACTTTTGAGAAAGTCTACGTGAAACCCTAACGCGTGGCCATTTGCCAATGACATTTGAAAATAAGTTGACCATTGAACAATGTTCAATGTGGTATCGCTTGTCTTGCAATACAATATAATCTCGATTGCTCGAACCCTAGTAACTCTAACATCTGACTAACTCCGACCAAAAGCGGTCTTCCTTGCTTCGGAGTAATTTAAAACCCTGGTGACTTGATCATTTTTTTTCCCTCGCGTTTCGTGTTACACTGTATCGGGATAATTTAGATTTCTGTGAATTTTGAACTAATGCCATGGGGCGCTATTGTGTGATCCAAATTAAAGCATCTAATATAGACATGAGAGTTTTTGTTTCGTTTACTAAATCACTGCAATTTCAGCAATCCCATCACACCAATCGGACGCTCACGAAAGGGGATTTATTTAAGAAGCAGTGTTTTCTTTGTGCACGCAAACCACAATAATTAAACAAGAATCTCCAGTATAAAAGGGCCTTACCCGGCTTTGTTGTACTCAAAATATTATCCCACGAAATCGAGTAGTACATGAGCTCACAGACAACGAGTCACGCAGCTTCGAGTTTCTTGTGTGTTCATTTACGACGAAATTGAATGGAATATTTGTGTTATTGTATAGACTTTCTCTAGATTTTAAGAATTATTTTATAATTGTCCAAATGAAAATTTTCTGCTGAAAGAAGCATTGGTCTCGCTATCTATTTCTTACCATTTTCTCTACTCTTACGATATGAGTTTAATCAGAGTGCATGCTTGCTCATATCCACGTATCCAGGAGCTGTCTATACAATTATTTATATTAGCTGTCAATTAATCACTTTTAAGAGCAAATAAATGACAAACAATGCCGCCTTTGATCACCATTTTGACATACTCACGAGCGCTGTTTGACACTCGAGTCATGACGAAAGACGTGTAATTTCTACACCTCAAAGATTGGAAATGGAAAAAGGTTCCAACCGCCTCAAGGAACACATCTAGCCTGTGGGGCAGGCGTATTGTGGCTCCAAACTTCCTTCGCTTTTTCAAGCCACCATCTTGGCCTGGAAGAACAGGGGATAGCTTGGGCGTCTAAAACTAGCGACTGATGGACTAGCAGTTCTTTCACTCCTCTTGGATAATCCAAGATGGCGTACAAACGAAATAACCCTTTAAGCCCCAATAGTGACCCATATCGAATTTCTCCTTACCACATCGTTGCATGATCAAACATACAGTTTATGAGAATGAGGAAAATGGTATTTAACCAAAAATCTCCAAACTTGTATCACAGCAAGTATATATGAAGAAAACATTCATGTTAATGTTGGAGCATAAAGGGTTAATTCATTACTCGCCCGCCAAAAATTTCTTCAGCGTGCTAGAACATACCTGAAGTGTTTTAATTACGAAGGACATTTATTTTAACCGTATTAAGTTGCTGTACGAAGTCTACGTGATTCTATGAAGACCGGCCGACAAGGTTTAAAAAAAAAACATTCCAGTCTACAAGTATGTTATGGCTTAAAATTTGAAACAATTCAGTGTTGTAACGAACGAGGGACGTTAGGTTAGCTCGAAGCAGTCCAAAAAAGATTATCATAATTGAAGTGCCCAGGTATGGTGTCTCTGAGTGCCCTTTGAAACCATGTAAGTAGCTAATAGAGATGATTATTTCCGTGTGCCAGCATTGGCAAATAATGTATGTGGCTACCGTCAGAATTATAATACTGACCTATTACAGCCCCTTACAAGCACTTTTATTGAGCTACATTCTACAATTTCTATATCATCATCATTATGTCTAGTTTTGCTGATGTCGCTTAGCTTGAGTAAGTTATTGCCAGGTTCCTCTCAATAAATTCGTCGTATTTCAATCACTGGAATAGTCAGAGAAACTTTTACACTTGGTGAAGGTTCTATGGTGGTTAGTTCAGTCGGCGTAGTCAGTGGAATAATCGGCGTAGTTACTCTGGTAGAATCTTTGGTCGTTGTAGTAGAATAAGTCGATTTAGTTTCTCTAGTAGTTTCCAGTTTGGTCAGTGAAGTCTCTTCAGTCGGTTTAGTTTCTCCTGTATTTCTTTGGTCGGAGTAGTTTCCTCAGTCGGTGTGGTTTCTTCAGTCGGTTTAGTTTCTCTAGTTGTTTTTTTAGTCGGTGAAGTGTCATTAGTCGGTTTAGTTTCTCTAGTTAATTGTTTCTTTAGTTGGTGTAGTTTCTTTAAACAGCGTAGATTCTCTAGTAGTTTGCTTAATAGGTGTGGTTTCTTCAGTTAAGTTTCTTCAGTCGGCGTATTTGATTTAGCTGGTGTCAGTTTCATTGTGGGCTTATTAATATGTGCATCTTGCAAACAACCTCCAGTTCTTCTTGATGGCAGCCCATGTTACAAACTTAAACAGTGTGTTCCGCTTACCCCAGTTTAACCTCCGTCTCAATACTCGTCTCTGATAGAAAATTCCGGCACTTAACTCCAGTGCGGTCAGGCGAGCATTCAGATACAGACACCACCTGCCCTTACCGTAGGACAGTGTCAGGGGGAAACCAACTCGCATCATTGTGCCATCTCCGTAGGCGCCAGCTCGGATAACGAGGGCCGAAACGTATCCTGTAATACTTGCTGTCACTTCGAAAAAGGGCTCAATCTGACAAAGAAAATACGACCGTTTTTAAGTGGAAAATACGCTCTGAATTTTAAGCAACACTGGTAATAAAATTTAACGTGTCGTCTTGTGACATTACCATTCTAGGTAATAGAAAGCTTAGAATAAATGTCTGGAATTTAACAGTTTTTTACTTCAAGACATGGACTCAGATGTTTCGTTTGTCTAGCTCGCGTCTAAGCTAAATACAAGCTACTTGTTACACGACCGCTGCGATCGTCGGGCTGACAGCAGACCTAGAAAGGACTGTTATCTTCAGGGTCAAGTAGATGCTGTAGAATGTGATATTTCTGCCTCTGGTAAATGAGTTTCTTTTGTGAACTGAAAGGACAGTTTTGCAACTTTTCAGTGCGTCTATTTGTTATTGACATTATCAGTTTGATCATGATCAGCTATTCATCTATTCTGTCTATTTTTTGACTGTTCCACAAAGCTTCAAGTTTTGAAGACATAAATTCCTAATATCCTTCTTTTTCAGATTTTGAGGATTCTGCAAAAATTTCAAGATCCCCCTTGAAATTCTTTGTTCTCGATACTCTGCCGTGCCTTCTTGTGCGTATTTTTGAGGCCTTCGTCACTCAATCTTAAAGATCGTAAAGCATATAAATTTGACTTTCTTATAATTTCAGGGTTAACCTATTTGTTGCCTACAGAGAATAAGCAGGAGGACTTCGTTTTAAGCGTCCCAACCGGAGCCTTCCACGTGTCTAAATACCCACAATTAATTTGGGAAGCAATTGGACAGTTTCTTGGACGTTTTTTGCTTAAAGGTGTGTATCAAGTATGCATTGGTTCAAAGGTGTTTATTCTAAATTGGTAAACCAGATTTCGAATTTTATACCTGTACGGTTAACTTGGGTGGAATCAGCGAATTTCCCCCAGGAGGAAAGCTCAGCTTGTACTGGACTGTGAATTTTAAGCTGAAATCCACTCCAAGTCGTACACCGTATACAAAAACAGAAATGGACTGAAAAGAAAATAATAAAGAGTGAGTATTCACTTTATAGTAAAGTATTAAACCGCAGGAGTCTCAGTAACTAGTATGTTGAAAATGGTGTCTACTTTTAACTGGGAAACATGATCATGGTGACGCCATTTCATGGCGTTTCCTCATGATTCATGGTCTGCCACCTTTGACATCAGCAACCCGCCAAAATTCACCCACGAGTAACCAACACTGAAACGTATACTTTAACTCTTGCTCTAATGCCTGTCAAAATGATTGTCGTGGAAATGTGAAGTTCAATAAACTTGCTGGTTTAGATGTAAATTTTTAGGCAAAGCATTTTGAAGATAGAAACTTTTGACCGATGAGATAATCCCCACCCCTTCCAGCTGAATAGGAAATGAAAAGCAGTAACTTACTATTTTTCTTTTCAACCGAAACCCTGTGGTAGTTCCTTTTCCTTGCTGCAACTGTTTTCGCGTGTACGTCTTTGAAAGCACGGTGAAGCTTTTTCTTCCTATAGCGAGCTTAACTGCAAACCCTTTTTATCTTTCACCGAAACATGAGCAGTTCCTTTTATATTGATTCCAAGAACTTTCTTCTGAAACAACGTTACTGGGAGGTTGACATTTAGTTTAGTGGGCCCGGCTTTATGCCAAACTTGAGCAACCACGCTGTTTCCTCTTCGGACCCGGCTCAGAGAGGCTAAGGACGAGTTTGTTGAGTTATGTTGTTGACTAGACAATGACACGTCTGATAGCGTTTCTGTAGGATCTTCGTCGACAGACAAAATAGCCGCAGTTTTTGGAACAACCAACTTCACAAAAAGGTGGAACCTAACCGCTTTAGATTCGGCGTACCCGAAGTAGTCGGTTTCAATGAGTGAAACGTGGCTTTTCAAAGTTATTTTCATCACTGTAACATTAAAGCCACCTTTACTATGAATCGGCTCTCCCATATTTAATTGTTCCGAAAAATAAGCATGACTCTCTGAGATCATTCCACTGCTCTTGTTAATGGACGCAATATCAGAATATTTCATGTCCAGATCGATCTCTGATGACATGTTAACGAAATCTAGGCGATTGAAATGATTTTTGATGACAAATGCGTCCTCGTCCGAAGAGTTTGCTTCTCGGTGCATTTTCACGTAGCTAGGGAGCAAAGGTGATTCTTCAGGTTTTGAATCAGACCCTTTTGTCCATCCACCATTTCGTAGAGGTCGCGTTTCACTGTTGGGAGGTAGCCTGCGTGCAGACGTCTCCTATTTCCTTCCACCCGCGGAAATGGGACGTCTGCGAAACGGCGTCGCTAATCGTGTTCCAGTATCCTGCTGTTTTTCAGGAATTCGTGGAAAGTGCTTTTATTGGATGCTTAACAATAGCCACTGTTAGAAACAACTCTGATTGGCTATGGTCGGGAAATGCTCGAGATAATGTATGCGATCTACATTTAGCGGGGTTTTCCATTGATCAAAACATGTCCGATTGTGTGTTGTGTTTCTCGACTATTCTGAAAAACAACAACAGAAACCTTGTGAAAAGTCGCAGTGAATTTAAAGTTCAGGAAGAAATCCTTTCTCTTCAGTTCATCGTACACGAAACATCGCCATATATTTGAGGATCGTGCGTGGGAAAGTTGCGAAAGCGGAGAGGTCTTGACGCCAACGTGAGAAAAATCGAGGACGAACTTTTTAGCGATTACAGTTCCAAAGCTTTCAAGGCAGGACTTACCGTAAAAAAAAAGGATCGAGACACTAGGAAAGGACAGCGTAGGAACTTCGGCTTCTCCCGAGAAGCGAATTCATTTGGAGGAGTCGGTAGATCGTTCGTCGAACGATCTCAGTTCGCTGGTTACGTCAACTCCTGTGAAAGCCGTTCGCAATGCTTCCGTGAGAAAAATTCAGATTCCTCCTCTTAGTCCTGTTCGGCCTCCGATCATGGAGCGATCAGAGGGAAACGATTCTGGCACAGAAAACATGTGTTATAATAATTTATGCGAAATTTAAAACCCGAACAGCAGGATACTGGAACACGATTAGCGACGCCGTTTCGCAGACGTCCCTTTTCCGCGGGTGGAAGGAAATAGGAGACGTCTGCACGCAGGCTATGTTGGGAGTAGCTGTTGGAGGATGCTGAATACGAGTCGCAATTGTTCTTCATCCGTGGAATTACTTCCAAAGACTTCAACTGACTCACCTGCTCCGTAGTTTGGTTTTCTAACAATACAGAATCAGACAAGAGACTCAAAAGGTAAGCACATTTTTATATTAGGCATTAGTATAATTGCTCAGGTGATTATAGAGAAGCGCGTGCTCTGATTGCTCGAACGTCATATCTTGCTATAATCACCCCGCTCGAGGTGATTATAATACTGAAGGACTAATTTTCAAAATGGACGCCGCGCGATTTTTGATGTTTCTGGAAAAAAGAAAAGAGAAAATGCATTTGCTTTAATAATCACCTGAGCAATTATACCAAGACAATTATTCTCCTCAGGCTCAGCGAATATTGTGGAATAATTCCCTAGACGAATATTCACTTCGCCTTCGGCGAATAATTGTTAAATGAAGCTGAAAACCCTGCATCATCACAGTACGATTGCAAAGGAAATAGATCTGACTAAGTTTCCCCAACATATCTGCGGTGATTAGGCCCCTGTGCCCTGGCACCACAACGTAAGAGGTACGGGTGGCTCCAAAGACGAGTATGATGTATCATATCGCTTGACAGAATCCCTCCCCCTTCCCCACCACCCTCCTTCCTCACCCCTTCTTTAAGGTGATCATTTTTGGTCAGTTGAGTTTGCTGCACCCCTTTTAGTGAAGTAACTAGTATTTCTTTGAAACTGATTGCCCAGATATGCGGTATCTAGGGTGCAAAACTTTTCCACCTTAAAGGGAATCAAATATACGCTTTTTCAAACCTAAAACTAATGCTTTAGATACAAGTAATCATGTTCAAAAAAATGGATGACAATAGTAACCTTAAATGAAGCTGGAGTCGAACGAGGAAGTGGCCTGTCATTATTTGGACGCCTTTAATGTCCACATTTCCACTCACGTGGGACACGTTGAATTTCATAAGGAACCAGTACTCCTCTGACGTCTTGTTAAGAACCCAGATGCCAACTATCGCACGGATAGTACCTGAAAATACAGAACTCTCTTCAACTCTCTTCTTTCAGTACGTGTCAGCTCACTGAAGATCTCACTGATAGCATATCAGGTCAAAACACACCATAGTGTTCGATGTTCTAATAGACGTGGTAAAGAAATAGCAATGAAAATAAAAATGTGGTATCTAGTTCTATCAATTGGGATTTTCGTAATTTTAAGTTTTGAGGCGCATGATGAAGTGGCTGTGATCCGATAACGTTCATTATTATTCATTCAAAATATTTCTCCGTTTCTGATTGGCTTACAATCCCCGGCTAAAGTCCAGCTAACCAGCTAAGAGCGACCAAATTTGGAAGAATTTTCAATTATTGGACGATTAACGTCAAGCGTTAAATAATATAAAAATGATTGGACGTCTGACGTCATGCAACAAGGGCTTTGGTACTACAGAGCTAGAGAGCGCAAAAATTGCTGACAGCAAGTTTGAAACGTTGAAAGAGGAAAAATTGCTGAATTAT
The DNA here is from genome assembly GCA_964017195.1 of Siderastrea radians. Classification (NCBI taxonomy): domain Eukaryota; kingdom Metazoa; phylum Cnidaria; class Anthozoa; order Scleractinia; family Rhizangiidae; genus Siderastrea; species Siderastrea radians. Next base: position 4,307,118 of record OZ024897.1, on the reverse strand, counting down.
TGATAGTAAAGATAGCTGAAGAACACAGAAAGCCACAAAAGGGAAGTCGCTTGAGTTTTTTGAAGCGCATATCTTCAGGAGAAAAACATCCGAAACCTGCAACAGCCGAGGAATTGGCGATGGTGTGCTTGTTTGATTGTCTTGTTTAGAGCTCTGGAAATATTTGAATGAATAATGAAACAATTATTGAATCCGGCTTTTATATGCTATGAAGAAAATGCAGATCTCTGAGGGGCTGAGGCGGAGAACACCCTCCGTGATCTGCATAATATCTTCATAGCATACTCAGCCTCATCCAATAATCCTGAAATGTTAATGCCAAGTTACATACTTAAAGAAGATGTTTGTTTAACATTCTTTTTGTTATCAAGTATATCAACCACTAAAACTAAAACCTGTAGATCCATTGTTAGGAGACTGACATTAGCGGCCAACTTCAACTGTATATACACTGTAAATCAGACGGATAGAGATCCTTCATGTAATCATCCAGCACATTGGAGTAACTTGGGGTATATTGCTTTTCTAGCCAATATCCTAAGCTCTTGCACTTAATAGCAAAAACCGCAAAAAGGTAGTGGCATTATTAATTATTTGTACGCTTGTTTAACTTTTTGACAATTACCAAAGGTCCTCAAAGTCTTCAAAAGTTTTCAAAGGACACCCAATGTGTTCGAAAGATTTCACTGAGCACCCCAAAAACGAAAGAAAAAGGTTTTCAAAACGCATCCGAAGGCTTCCGAAGAAATGAACCTGAACACTTTGAACGATTACTGACAATAGCTCTAGCCTTGCCAAAGATCCTAGAATTTTGATCGACTCAATACAATGCATTATTAGTCCCTAGCTCCCCAACTGGGTTTTTAGGACTAATTTAAAATAAAAATAGAGTTTAAGAGCGACTAAATCAGTAAATTAGAGAAAGTACAAAAAACTATAACTTTATGTGACTGTAAAAGAAGAAACTAGCTATCACTCGCCCCTGTGTCCAGCAGGATAACTCTATTACCATAAAATAAGTCCAAAAACTTAGTGAAGTTCTTCTGCAAACTGCCAAAATAACCCAAAATCATTTAAAGGCGTCTTTATTTGCAATCACAAGCCATTCACATCTTTCTTCGTTCATTGTTGAACGAATTTCAAAGTTGTGTGGTAAACATCACCCAGACATCAGTGTAAAGCCACTTAGATGTTTTTCGTAACTGATATGGAAAAAAAAATGACGTCTTTTGTTTTAAGAAGCGGGATGAAACGAGTTACAAAAAAAAAAACTCCAGCCAAGAATTTTAGAAACTCCATATATAGCTAAACCCTAAAAATCGGTTGAAAATAACATTCCGTTCCCAGAAACATTCTGCTACTTCGATGAATATTCAACCAGACAATATTAATCCGAACAAATGACTGATTCTAAAATGGCCTGGAAAGATACTAGTAAACGGTAATATCGAATTTATCAGAGCTTTTTTATGGGTTTACCGAAGATTTATAGCATTTTCTTTTCAGTAAAGAAATACTTGAAATTTGGCAAAAACAAGAGAAATAGTAAAAGATTCTCTCCGTGAGCACAACAAATATATAAAGACACAAAATAGAAGTGAATTTAAAAAAACATACCCTTCTGTATTTTTCCCACTTGCACTTCTATGTTCTGATCCACTTGATATGTCAGTGTTTCGCCTTCTTTCAAATTGACTTCAACCAAACGAGCATTTGGCGTCGCTTTCTTCAGCGCGAAAAACACAGCAGCAGAAACGACTGCCCCGAGTAACAAAACTGCTGTTAAGACACTGAAAACAGTGATCTTACTCTTACAGGAAGACTTTATCGACCAATCCTTGTCACTGAAATCCACTTTCGGTAAGGGTACGTTTTCGTCAGCCATGGTACACCTCTGAAATGCTTTGATCATCCAGCAAATGCAGAGATGAAGTGATGAGTACGATGTCCGAGCCTGACACTTTTATAAGCGCCCCGCTTCATTTATCGCGGAAACAATTCTCCTTGCACGTACAATTCAGTTAAAAAATTTGGCGTAATAAGTCATGCAGTAGTTCAAGTTGTTTTTCGACCTGTTTTAATATCAGCCGGTACATTCCTGCATGTCGATTTGTTTTTCACCCCTACTCAGGAAAGACAATTATTTCAATCAATTTAAACCTTAATTTTAGATACAGACACCGAAAACTACGCTCGCTCAATATTCATAAGTCTTATTCTTAGGCCGGGGCCAAACGTCGAAGTTTTCACGTGCCGAACTAATTTGCATTAGGTTTGGCACGTGTGAGGTTCCACAATTTGCCCTTGGTCTTAATTTCTTTGTTCTAGGCTTAGATACAAATATCTCAAAAAAATGGTCTAAATTATATCTTACCGGAAATTCTCAAAAACGTTCTGAATATCCGCTTAAAATATCAAAATGTCTCAAAGTTTTACCTTCTTCTTCTTCTTCCTTGGATAACCTACCTCTTTCTTAGTGAAGATTCTCGTGAGCGTCAGTGCAGGTGCTATTTAGAAAAAGTCAAAAACTGCGCAGGTGCTTAAAAATAACTACTTAGGGTATGGTCAGTGGCTATTGGCAAAGCAGCACCACAGTTAGTCCTAGGCGCTAGTACCACGGAGTCTGGGAGGCTATCCCATTCACGAATAGTTCTTGGCACGAATGACATTTGATGGTAATTTGTACGAGTGAATGGGACTTCATAGCCCAAATATCTTGCTAAAATTGCTAAAATTTTATCATTTTGACTCAAAAGGAACTATAATCAGTCGTTTTAGTTATGGTGGTCGTATTTCAGCTTCACGGCATTTTTCACGTCACAAAATAACCAGGATCTTCTACCATTTTGTTCTGCATTGGCTTCCGTAAGTCTCATGGGATGTAATTTTCAGAGGGAAACCGCTGAAACAGACTTCTATTGACACTGAATTAAGTAACAGCTCCAAACGCCAAGAAACTACGGATCCGAAATAAAATAGCTATAGCCTCAAAAACTATAAATATCCCTGAAATATCACATTTTTCTAAATATCTAGAATTTGAAAATCGTGGATGTTTCTACCCGGATATTTGCATCTAACCTTACTTCACTCCTACTGGAAGAATTAAGCCACAGACACCAAGAACTCCGCTCTCTCAATATTCAGTAGTCTTATTCTTAGGCCGAGGCCAAACGTTTAACTTTACATGTGCCGAACCTATTAGGTTCGGCACTTGTAAAGTTCAACGTTTGGCCTTGGCTTAAATTTCTTAGTTGTCTGTTCATGTCATGTAAAGGGTTGCATTTAGGCTAGGACGCCTGGAATTGCACTAGAAAAGGCTTAAAAAGATGTTCTCTAGGAAAGCACTTCTCTCTTTTTTCATGATGAGGGGTAGAAGTTAATCAGCAAGTCAACATAATTCACCGTAGCAATTAAAATTCATTCCATTAGGGTTTATATCAATACAAGAAAAATTATTCTTTTAAGATCAATACGAAAGAGGAAGTAACCTCCTGCCCTGAATTTTTCGCTTGGGAATGTTGCGCTCCTTTAGCACTAAAACAGTCGGTAATTATCAAATGTAAATCATTCTAAAACTATAAAAGCAAGACCTCTATCTCAAGCAATGACGCCAGATGTGACCGGTATGTCTCGCTCGTTTTTAAGCCCACGTGTATTTCGGTGCGTTTTTGCGGGCGCGTGCTACCTCGAAAAATGGTTCTCAAAAAGCCTGAAAGTGCTTGATTTTGCTACAAAAGACCTGAAAAACAATATTACTGAGTCTGATATTGAAATTGCTTGTGAGTGTCACACTGAAACTGTCCGTTTCGCTTTAGGTGAGATTTCGTTCAAGTCTAAATTAAATAGTTTGCCTCCACTTTGTGCTCTATATATCAGAGGTACTCGACGAGAAAATTTAGCAAAATACTTAAAAGATCATTTTCTGCTTTCAGAGCTTATGACAGACATATTTGTGTAAGCTAATACAGGTCAATCTGTTCGGCTGTTTTGGCTGAAACTTTAGGCCGCAGAAAATTTTAGGAAACGGAATCCTATCTGCCGAATTTCCCAATGGCTGTCCGAAAATGCTAGCTGACCTTACTTCACACTCTAAACGACATATTTGTCCCTCCAAAAACAATAGGAATAAACAGTTCCCTTGTTACGAAAATCTAAGGTGATGTTTCGCCAAAGAACTGTCTAGTTTTACCCCAGTTAAACCCAAATTGCGATGTGAGGAAAAGGTAAAAAACAAGTGTTAATAAAGTCACCAGTGTTCGGAGAGAAATGTCTGATTTCTTCATTTTTAAGACAAGTTGGAGGAAATAGCTAGAACTGCTCGCCCTTACATCTGCTTAAAATCTTCTCTCCTCTTACTCTTCCTGATTTTCTTCCTCTTGCTTTTGTGCCCCTTCTCGTCTGTCTTTACATTTATGTGTTCTTTTTTATAGTTTTCTTTCGTATTAATACCTACATTCGACTACACACGATGAAGAGAACAGAAGAAATGAACGAAATACAAGAGCAAACAACGAACAAAGACGGCTTACCAAATGCTGGAGATAGGAAGGAGTTCAGGGAACCAAAAAATTACATACGTTACGAACGACCGTAGAAGTTACACTGAAGTAGATCAGAATGTGGAAAACTTAATGTGAAATGATCAGAACGAAATTTACATAGCAAATTAAAATAAAAGCATGCAAAGGCGAGAAAAAAACATTAACATATGTAACAAAGAACAAAACACACGAGTTAACACGTTTGAAATCAATTTTTTCCCCTGTCATCATAAAGTTTTCAGTAAAATACAAGGACTCCAGCTAAAAGGTGTTGGTCTATGATCAGGACATCTTTGGCCTTTCTTGGAAAATTTTTGGGGAAAAATTCGCAAGCGATCAGAAACGTTCGGAAGGTCGTGAAGTAGTAGTATTCAGAGAATTTTTTGAAGGCCTTCGGAAATCTTCAGAATAGCACTAAGAACTTCCATTACAATGGGTTCCCCTTGGACTACAAGCGGTTCATCTTGTCGCTCAGGGGTACTCGAGGAAGGAAAAAAAATATTTAACAATTATCCTGCGAAATCGCGAGGAATATCACCTGATACTTAGCCGACGAGGCCGTAGGCCGAGTTGGCTAAATCAGGGGATATTCTGCAAGATTGAGCAGGATAATTGTTTTATTATTCAACAAATTCCCATCGACTACCATTTTCAGAACGAGAAAAACTACGGCTCTATGATAAAAACGCTAAAAGCTAGCAACACATAAAGCTTAATAAAAATCAAAACAGAACTTCAAGAAATCGAAGTTTACTACCGTTCACTTTAAAAGACTTATTTACAAACTCATGTTTCGAAATGACAAGACAAAGGAAAAAATATTGCTACCTTACCGAGAATAAGAATAAGTCCTCTTCCTGTGAATTAAAATCTTTTCAACTTTCCGTGAGCAAGTGTGCTGCTTCTTTCGCAATAGCATTTTCTTGGTTGAGTTCTCACTATGAAAATTCCAAGTCAACCGCTGGATATCTTTGTGAGCTGAAGCACATACTTGTTGACATTTTGAGAGCATTTAATCGTGGAAAGTTTCTTCCAGAGAGTTAAAATTTACGGAGAACACTGCTAAAACTGCTTCGCTTTTCAAAATGGCCGCCAAACAAGCAATGAAAGAAAATCTGCAGTGCACTTCCAAATATGGTCATTTACGTATATCGCAGGATGTCTGTCATGTAGGATGACAGATATTGAGGGCTTCCTTACCATATATGGGCATAGTGACAATTTGTTGAATAATAAATATATATATACGATCTCGCCCGAAAGTTGGCTGTCGCGTTAAAACGTGAGGGGCGTGTGTTGAGCTCATCCCAGGGGTTTCACTTTTCTACACGGCAGCCCACTTTTACGCCCGTTTATTCCGGCTATTGTCGTGCTAAAGAAGAAAATATTGCATTAATGATCATGGCTTGATTGTGCAGCCGCCTTTTTTATTTCGAAGTTACTGGTAGCCTGAGAAAACAACCTACGTTTCGCGAGGTCGCCGCTTAAGCCCTCGCAAAACGACGTCTCAGTAATGAGCGCAGAAATTCCATACTGATGACGAGTCACTACCCAGATCTAGGTAGTGCTTCTGATTGGTTATAACGAAATTCCCTCGCGTTTCATCAATCAGAAGCACTACCTAGATCTGTGTAGTGACGCGTCATCGGTATGGAATTTCTGCGACCGTTACTCAGACGTCGTTTCTCGAGGGCTCAAGTGGCGACCTTGCGAGACGCCGGCTGTTTTCTTAGGCTAAGTTACTGGCTGAAAAGCATTTTCTTTTCATTCTAGGAATAATTAAAATGTTTGTCCCAATCTTTGACCTGTTTGTTTGTTTCTTTGACTTGTTAAGCTGGTATTAGTTATACAGAGGCTGGACGATGTCAGTTACTCTCACGTTAGTTTCTTGTTATAAAAGTTCTAACCAATCGCGGTGTCTAACTGGATTCTGGAAAAAAAAGTTGCTTTTTTTTGTTTCGTCACAACAAAAGTAAGTTGAAATTTGGAATAAAGTGAAGTTGTTGAAGTCATACTAAAAAAAAAAGGGACACGAGATGAGTCATGCTGGATCAAACAAGAAAACGTTTTTTGCCCAATAAATAAAATCGCGGCATTCCACTGCTCAAGAGGCGTGTAGCCGCTTGTTACACAAAGCCTTCCGTTAGCCACTAAAAATAGAATGGCAAACAATCGCAGAAAACACCCCGGTCAATGTCATGCGCGCTTTGGTATTCGATTGTTTTGAATTATCCATGGATATTTACCATTGTAAATGTATCTTACAAAAACAAAAACCGCAATACGCACAGCAGAAATGGTTCTGAAAAAATAATGGGGGGAAGCTTGCAAGTTTTACTTTAATTTTGAGAAGCTTGTAATTTTGTTGTTCAGCTTAAAAGAACGACCCCAGTGCAGGGAGCGTAGCACTATTATATATTATATAAGGGATGTTCAGTAGGTTTCTTTGTTGCTTCTTAGTTGTGATACATATAGATCAGGGAGCAATTAAAATGAAGGCCAACAGCTAGCAACTCCAAATCTGTATCAAGAGAAACTGACGTAGACTGATCAAAACTCGATAGCAAAATTGATCCACGCGGTAGTTGCAAACATCGGGGTAACAATGGTGGATCAAGGGGGGGGGGGGGGGAAGGAATCCACTTCATTTTACACATCACTCCCACCTCCCTTCATCTTTTTTACCCCGTGCCCAGAACTTATGAAGACTTGTGGATACCAAGGGTGTTATTTTGAATTCGGGCTGAACAGATAGAGTATAGCTTTTAAAATGTTGGTGTGAATACCAGTCTACTGCACTGAAATATGGCGTAGATTGCTGCTTAAAAAACAGGATATAGATGATAAATTAAGGTTTGAATAAGAGGTTTGCCTGGAATGGGGTAAATGTTTCAAGCTCTTGGAGCACAACCTTACCCACAATTCCTTGGGGTGAATTCTACTCAAACATTAAATAATCTACGTCCAAACTATGTAAATGAACGAGACTTAAAAACTAATCAAACTGGTACTACTTGGCTGTACCACTGAGAGTACACAGAGTTTTCTTTAAGAGGAAAAGGGTGTTTTAACACGAATGGAACATCCCTCGATCGAGCTCCGATTTAATAGCGCAAACTGAGTTTTAATATTATAGCGCTAACGCGTCTAACAAGTGCATGAATGGTAAAACACCATTAATTACGTGTTAAATATTACTTCCATTTACAATCAGTAAATCAGACTAAAAAACTTCGATTGTTTATGTTAAGGTGCTTGCTTCCCGGAATAAAACGTACAAAATGACGAACTTTGAATCACTCCAATGAAGTTAACCACAGGGTCGTAACAAGGTATGTGGGATCAAGGATCACAGGACTGAAATCTGGTTCTACAGGGTGCAGGAACGAGATCAGCACTTTTTGACGGATCAAGGATCAAACTTTTTTACGCTTTCGAGAAGAAAATTTTAGGTGTAAAAATAGTGTCAGTCATTGATGAAGAACAATCTTGTTACGACCCTACGATCACAGCGTTTTTTAGCCCATTCCTTCTACCAGCAAGACGTTTGTCCTGTGACCTAAACTAACACGCTAAATGAAAACCGTTGAGAGTTTTTCTAATCAAAGAAAAAATTCAGATAAAGAATGTTTACCCTAAATATTTCATGTAAAACTTGACTGAGAATGACCGAAGCCATTCAGCGTTGGACTAAAAATATTTCATACAACGTGCACGTTGTTTCCTTGTGTCTTTGTTTTAACTTGTTAGCAAATTATGCCACAATGATGACGCTGGTTTTGGTCAAAACCATGCATCTGAAACAATGACTACTTACTAAATTTTGTTTATACTTTAAATGTTTGGGCTGAGGCCACCAAAAGAAAATTAAAGATATTACGCAAATTATCGAAGGGGGAAAACTTTTAGGGCCCGAGAAAACAACTTAAAAAAGGTTGGCCCAACTTCTTCAACGTCCTTTTCTCAAATGTAATTTCAAATGTTTTTTTTTTTAGTTTCATGTGACGACCCACAGGGTAATTCCTAAACTTTAAAGCCTTCAATAAAAACATTAGTAATTAAAGTGCATCGATTCCGAGGAAACATATGCAAAAATTATAGTAATAAATTGGTGAATACAACACCATTGCGAATATATATATCACTGTACTAGCTCAGTTTACGATAGTACTAAATCCTAACTGAGACACATTTGAAAGTTAAGGTAAGTCACAAAGTTTCAACAAATGCTGGTGTTGTTACAGTTCTGAATTTAGTGAATCCGAGGATGCCAAGGTAGTTGCTGTGGTTTTAATATTGTAGAACCTCAAAAAACACAACAGAAAACTAGCAAGGGAAAATCGGCAAGTCAGGACTTAACGTATTTGGAACGGAGACACCACAGCGAAGATAGTCAATTACTCTTGTTTATTTTCTTATTACATGGTGGCCAATTTTAAATGATTGTAAGCATGCGCTGTAGCAAGGTTGCACATCTTCCGTTCAAGATAAGTTTGAATGTGAACACGACTCTTGAAAATGGCAAGATGTCGGTTTTCGCTTTTGCTTTGTTTGCGTGGTTTCTTTTTGCTATTAATAAGGTGAGGCGCGTTTTAAACAATTTACTCAGCACAATTTTTGGAGGTCGTCCTTACTCACTTTTTTCTGCTGTCTCAGTGGGGATTTAACACCAAATGTTTTGGTATTTTTTTGGTGTAGTTGTTGAAGCTGGTGTCGACCTCAGACAGTTTTATATCGCCTTTGTAATCTATCAGAGCGATGCACTAGCTGAAACTGAAATTGAATCACTCGGTGCAATGGACGTACTTGGAGCAGTCGACGTGGTTGGTGCAGTCGATTTAGTTGGAACCGTCGGCGTGGTTGGTGCAATCGATGTAGTTGGAGCCGTAGACGTGGTTAGTGCAGTCGATGTAGTTGGAGCCGTCGATGTAGTTGGAGCCGTCGATGTGGTTGGTGCAGTCGATGTAGTTGGAGCAGTCGATGTAGTTGGGACAGTCGATGTAGTTGGAGCCGTCGATGTAGTTGGAGCCTTCGACGTGGTTGGTGAAGTCGATGTACTTAGAGCCGTCGATGTAGTTGAGCCGTCGATGTGGTTGGTGCAGTCGATGTAGTTGGTGCAGTCGATGTAGTTGGGGCAGTCGATGTAGTTGGTACAGTCGATGAAGTTGGAGCCTTCGATGTAGTTGGAGCCGTCGATGTAGTTGGAGCCGTCGATGTAGTTGGAGCAGTCGATGTAGTTGGAGCCGTCGACGTGGTTGATGCAGTCGATGTAGTTGGAGCCGTCGATGTAGTTGGAGCCGTCGGCGTGGTTGGTGCAGTCGATGTAGTTTCAGCCGTCGATGTGGTTGTTGCAGTCGATGTAGTTGGGGCAGTCGACGTAGTTGGGGCAATTGATGTAGTTGGTACAGTCGATGTAGTTGGTACAGGCGATGTGGTTGATGTCATTGATATAGTTGGTGTAGGTAATACAGTAGATGAAGACACATTTTTGGTCATGTTGCACACATTAAGTACCTTACGTTCACATTGAAGGGAACTATTCTTCCGATCCACAACAGACAGCGCCACCTCCACTGCCACCGCCATTGCCACTGCCACTGCCACTGCCATTGCCATTGCCACTGCCACCGCCACTGCCACCTCCACCACCATCCCACCCACACCCTCACCCTCACCCTCACCCACACCCTCACCCACACTCTCACTCTCACTCTTACCCTCACCCTCACCCTCAGCCATCTGCACAACCTCCACCACCCCCACCACCTCCACCTTCCCACATAGTAAATGCGAGCTCTCAGATCCAGCGCGGTGAAGCGAGCAGACAGGCACACGCACAATTTTCCATCGCAGAAGGACAACTTCAGGGGAAGGTTAAGACGCGTTAATGTTCCTTCTGCCTCGGCTTCGATTTGGTAGAAGAAGTAGGAGAGAGATCCTCGAATTCTTGCTAACACTTCGACATGTTTCTCAATCTACACGAAAAGAACAAAAAGACGTAATCATTTCTCGACCACAGGAAACACTTTGAATTTTCAACATCGGTGACTAACGGAATGAAACTGGAGCTCAATGTCTGTAGCATAAACGTCTAGACCCCTTTAGCTGGAATTCCGTTCCACTGCAGGGTAACTCTACCAGTTTAAGACACATGTTTAGGGTGCTTTTTTTGGAAACCGTTCTGGAATGAGAATACTTTGAATGGCTTTTTGGCGCATTTTTATCACCTGTTCTCATTCCGGAATCGTTAATTTTTAGAATGGTAGCTTATGCCATTCCATGTATTCTGCTATTTGGGGCAGAATGAACAGAATGAGCAGAATGAAAAAAAGTTTTTTATCACTTGGCAATAACAAAATGGCTGACCAAAACAACAGTGCGTCCATGGCAAATTTAAATTCTCGTGCCAAGTCTGCGATCAGTTTTCAGTCCATTTTTGGGACGATCGTTTTTTCTTGTTTCGTATTCCAATAAATCTGGTTATTCCCATTTTGCTTATTCTCAAGAAAACATTCCCATAGTCAGTAGTCAGTAGGAAAAGAAGACTAATTCAACAAAAATACATTTCCGAAGAACAGAGTCAGGAAACTCTAAGCTAAGAATAGGGAGTGCATGACACCTGAGGACAACACAACCACTCTCAAGTGTAACCTAACTATTCTTTGGTTACAGTCCTTGTGCTTTTTCAATTATTCAGATTAAAGCCTCAAGCTTATGCAACAACATTAAGAGGTAGAATGGGTGGTGTCTAAAGTTGGACCGTTGGTCTGGCGTCTAAGTTGCGCGGCTGTCAGTGCGATAGGATGGAAGAGAATGCCATAAAACCTGCGTTGGTGTTCCCTTTTCTGTAAGGCGGACGAGGCAATCCTCATATTGACAAACTTATTTTCAAAAGAATGACACCTGAGATGTCTCAGTGGTGTAGACTTAAAACTTTGACTCCTAAAATGTTAATTCAAATAGCTGTATAATGATTTAAGTGTAACCCTGCAGTAAGATTTTATTACCTTCACGGTTAACTTCAGCGTAATGAGTGAATTTCCATCCTGAGGGAAGAACAGCCAGTACTTGACTCTAAACGTCAGGCACAACTGAACTCTAAGACGAAAGCCGAGTATACGGGCAAACAGGTCCTAATTAAGGAAAGAAAGTAGCTTTAATTACAGACTGAATTGCAAGAAAAAAGTGAGGGCGCTAGAACATTCTTACTGGCAACCCTTTATACGCAATGTTGAATTCATGGGAGTTATAAACAATTTTTGCAGAGCTTAAAATTCAGGAAGGGAGCAAAATTGTTGCGTCTTAATCGGCTCTCCTAGACTAAATGCTAGACAAAGTAATTGCGCCATGTCCCCCTTCACGCCGGAGCGTGCCCAAGCTAAGGAAAACTGAGATTTGTTTCTTATCTTGCAAACTGAAGCAGTTTCTAGGTAAATATACGGAAGCCCTTATTATAAAACATATAAGAATGCCTATTTCTGTAGAACAAATACTAAAGGGAGTGACGAGGGCGCTCAAAAAGTGGGAAAAAAACAGTCGTCTGCAGCTCGTGTTGCAACTCACCCCTTTTTGAAGTGCACCATTTCCTTGCGTGCTTTGTTAAACAAGCTTACTTTGAGCGGATTTCAGCTGAGTGTGGACAGAACTAGCATTAGTTTTATTTGCGCTCCTCACTACATTGTTGGACTGCCTGGAAGAACTTTTAGAAGTAAAAACAAAACCAATATCGTGACTTGTTCTTACGCGTATTCCCTTGGTTACATTACTTCCTTGCGAGCTCTAATTGATTCATTCCTTTTTGCGTTGCTGTGATTTGACAGTACGATTAATTGGTTTTGACTTTAAAAAAAAGAACAGATCATTTGTTTGTAAGGCATACTTACTAGAGTTACTTTCCTTTGAATTGCAGATGAATACCAATTCCTCGCTGCAACTGGAGTGTGTATCTCTTACAAAACACAACCAACGTTTGACTTCCAACGTGCAGCTTGAGCTTGACTTCAATTTCTGGGATACCAAAAGGACCAATGTCTACCGACACACAAACAACTGCCTTCACTCTGATTCCGAAAATAATCCTCTCAAACAGTATGAATGTGCGATTCGCGTTTAAGTACACACGAGGAAGGATTCTTTGCCAAATTTCGCCAATCAAAGATGCGTTAGCGCTGCTGGCATTGAAGCTTACATTGAAGCTTACAGACCTCCGAGAACGTTTCAAGGAGACGGCTGACAGGTCAGATGAGTGGTTCTGTTGACTCGGCATGGAATCATTTGACGCCATGTGACTTTGAGTTTTGTTGACGGAAATACCGGCCGCAGATTTTGGAACGACTAGCTTTACAAAGAGGTGGAAATTGGCCAAACGAATTCGGCTTGCCCGAAGTACTGACTTTCAATAAGCAAAACATGACTTTTCAAACTTATTTTCATCATGTTTATATCCAAACCACCATCACTCTTAATCGGTTGACCGAGGTTCAGTTGTTCAGAAAAATGGACGCGGCTCTCTGAGACCATTCCGTTGCTCTTTTTAATGAGAGCAAAGTCAGAATATTTGAAGTCCAGATCAATTTCTGATGACATTTTTGCGACATCTGAGCGATTAAAATGATTTTTGATGACAACTGCGTCTTTGTCTGAAGTGTTTGCTTCTCGGTGCATTTTTACAGAGCCTGGAATCAAAGACGATTCTTCGGGTTTTGAATCAGACCCTTTTTGGCCATCCACCTTTTCGTAGAGGTCGCGTTTCACGGTTGGCAGTAGCTGCTGGAGGATGCTGAATACAAGTCGCAATTGTTCTTCATCGGTAGAATTGCTCCCATAGATTTCAACTGAATCGCCAGAACCATTGTTTGGTGTACTAAGGATACAAAATCAGAAAAAAAATACATTGAAAGTGCACCACTTTGTCAAACTTGAATTGGATACGACAACATCTTAGACAACGAAATTGAGAGCCCCTTCAACATCATCCCTTTGGTTAACCTACTTCTTAGCTGTAGAGGTCTGGCATTTCCCAGAATTATACCCATTGGGTAACCATAATTGAGAAAAACGAAGATCAGACTCCACGAGCCAAGAGACTTTTTTTTAACAACTGATATACCAGAAACAGGCATGCACGCAACTCATCCGATCCATGGCAAATATTTTGTACCATTTGTTTCCAGTTTTCCTGTTTTTCCATATTTCCTACTAATGCACCTAACAGATTCATTGCCTTGTCGTAAGGGTCTTCAGCTTTGGTAATTCTGAGATTTGTCTTTGGCACGCTTTCAACGTGAGAGGCTCTAGGCGACGAATACAGTTATAAGATGAATGTCACCATAATAGTCTATCTCAAATAAAATTTGCTAAGCGCATCAAATATTTGTTATTAAGTGTCTTGCTGCTATAGAAAAAATCGTATTCAATATCAACATTTTAACCTTGAATCAAGCTGGAGTCGAACCAGGAAGAAGTCCGCCGTTACATTGACGTTTTTTATCTCCACATTCCTACCCACTTGGGAAAAGTTGAATTTTATTAGGAACCAGTACTCCTCCGACGTCTTGTTAAGAACCCGGATGCCAACGATCACACGGATAGTACCTGAAATAAACATACAAAGAGTTTACACACAGTCAAAACACTTCACTCATTGTTGTAAGGTAGACTTGCCCACAAGTCGAGCTCAGAGTTTTTGTGAGTGTGTGTGTGTGGCTTTTCCTTTAACGGAAATCAAAGTTCGTGTAACGTATTGAAGCTTTTTACACAAAAGAGGAGAGGCGTGTAGTAATATTGTGACAAAGCACTCTATGCATGAAACGATCCTAAATGCTGTCGATCTTAAGACACCGGAATTGAGAGACCATTCGCGCTGAAAGTAGAACAAACTTCTACCTGCTTTTAGCGATTTTTTTAATTAAAGAGACTAAAGGCTTGAAAAAGTTGGGCAAACTTGCACTCCTGCCATTCGTAGCAAAACAGTAGTTTTGTAACCAATAATTACAGTACTTGTTATCAAAAATAGACCATTACACTTTTAGCTTTAGGATTCCATTGTCGCAAATACGTCGTTCAGCTTAAAATTTATTTGTCTTTTTGCCACCATTAAGTTAATATCAGCCCCTTTGTAAGTAGCTTCATCAATATTGCTGATCTAATTCTAAAATTATTAATTATAAAGAAAGCAAAAAAATTCATAATAAGAGGTCTAGTTATTTGTAGAATGACAACTCTTTTTAACCGCGTTCCAAATCCGTACGGATCTATGGCCAAAGAACGAAATGAATCTAGAAGGCCATCCGACAATGTAGCATTCTTGTTCACAAGCAAGGCCTCCGTTTCTTTTGGCTAGTGGTTGGATCAATCCGGCGAAAAAATGAGAATTTCATTTGCAGCTTTAAGTGCGAAAAAATAAAAACAGTTCAGCTAATAGAGATAGTTATTTTTTCTCTTGTTGAAGGAAAGGAAAAAATGTCGAATCAAATATTGAGCGTGTTTATTTGAATGACGTACTACGTAACCGAAACAAAGCATTCTGCGGTCAAAGCAAGCCGCGAGATGGTTGTAGGTTTCACCAAAACACTTAAAGGTCAAGTGTGAGGCCAATTCACCAAAGTGCCACTCAAGATTTATCAATTGAGTGACGAAGGAAATGACCAGTTTGCGGTTTTCCATTCATTTTGCCTTATTCTGGTTTACCGCAAGAAGTTGTGGCTTCACCAAGAAAGCTAAACGAATTATTGGACACTGATTGCAGGCTTAACAAAACATATTTATCGTTCCCCTCAGCGTTTAGTACTTGTTTAGATTGCTTCATGATTTTCTCACCGACTCGCCATGAGTGTTTTTATTAAATGCTTCTGCCTCACTTCACTGTGTTTTATTATATGTCTTGTCTTGATATTTTGAGGTGGAAAGCCTGAAATGCCCCATATTACTTGTCGAATACACCTCCCATACATGGGATATATTTGTCCTGAGCGCCTATTGTGCAAGTCTTCCAATGAAAAGAGAACAGAAAAATGCATTCGCGAACAGTTCGTCACACGGATGGCTCGATATGGTGGAGAGATTGAAAATGGCGATTTTGATAAGGGAAAGGACGCGAATGTTGGACTTTATTGCAATGTATTTATTGTTTCGTTATGAAGCTATTGGTTTCTTGAAGAATTTTGGCGAGAGGTATCAAAATTCGAGATTTACAGCAAATAAATTTACTTGAATCGGTCACGTGACGGCCAGCAGTGTGTTACCTTTCGCTTTGCTTATTGAGTGTTTGGTGCAAATAATCAAGGACGCTTATTCTCGCTCAAAACGCTTCAAATAACCCTAAAAAGCCATTAAATAGCAATTAATGCAACAAAGAAACAAGGTGAACCATTTATATTATGAATTATTTCGCATTTGTGGCATTTAAAGAGTCTTAGTTGCATTTTTCATACAAACTCTTATATTTTGCCGACTCATAGTATATGCAAAAAAGAACAGGTTAATATATGCGCTCCTCTCAAAGTGAGCTTCGGCGACCTGTGAAATCACACGATAATATTGATCTTGCACCTAATTTGATCGCAGTCCACTGTATCACACCTTTTTGCTCGGACGCGCTCGTTTCATCGCCCAACCTTTTCCCGCCCTGCTATGTAGACCACTGTTTTGCAGTATTATGCTCGACTAGTTAAGGTCGACGTCTGAATCAACTCTTGAACTTAATTACCCAGATATCAATTAGGTTCGGCATATGTTAAGTTCGACGTTTGAACTGGGCCTAACCCAAGCACCTCGAACGATTACTCGAAAAAGCTCTAGCCTTGCCTAAGGTTGTAAAATATTGATCACAATGCAATGCATTTATTAGTCCTTACCAGAGGTTTTTCAGGACCCATTTAAAACAAAAATAAAATTTGAGCGACTAAATTAAAGTATAAAAACTAGTTATCACTCGAGCCATCTACCAGCAGGATTTTTTGGAGATTTTTCTTAAACTGGTTAACTGTAGATCATCAAATACGGCCAAAAACTTAGTGAAGTCTTTTTGAAAACTGCCAAAAATAATCCAAAATTATTGAACGGTTCTTCGTTCATTGTTGAGAATTTGAAAGTCGTGCGGTAAACGTCACTTACTCATCAGCTTAATTGCCACATAGATGTTTTTCCTAATATGGAAAAACTAGTGCATTTAGTCCTTGGAGGCGAAGAATTCTGTCAGGAATTTTAGAAACTCAATAAAGCTACACCCTAAAAGTTCAGTTGACAGTAAACTTCCGTTTCCTGGAACTTTCTGCTACTTCAATCTTCAAACAAAGAATATTAATCCGAAAAAAATACCTTCAGCTTATATGATTTGAATGGCCTGGAATAATATTGGAGAAGCAATATCGAACTTATCTGACTTTTTCTTTCATGGGTTCCCAGAAAGTCGACCGGGCATTATCTTTTGAAGAAATACTTGGAATTCGGTTAAGACAAGAGAAATAACATGATCTAACAAATATGTATTATAGCATAAAAATAAATTAAAGTATTTTGAAAACAAACATACCCTTCTGTATTTCTCCCACTTGTACTTCTATGTTCTGATCCACTTGATATGTCAGTGTGTCGCCCTCTTTCAAATTAACTTCAACCAAACGAGCATTTGGGGTGTTTTTCTTCAGCACGAAAAACACAGTCACAGAAATCAGTGTTCCGAGTAGCAAAATCACTGTTATGATACTGATTGCAGCGACTATGGTCTTACGAGAAGAATTCTTCGGACTCTCTCCGTCGCTGAAATCGACTTTCGGTAAGGGTACCTTATCGTCAGCCATGGCACACCTCTGGAAGGTTTAGTTCATCTCGCAGGTGCAAAGATGAAGTGACGAGGGCGATGACCGAACCAGTCACTTTTATAAGTGCCCCGCTGATTCATCTCTGAAACAATTTTCCTTGTAGGTTCGATTCAGCACGTGATTCAGTTAAAAAAAGGTAGCGGAACATTTTATTTCAAGTTGTTTTTTAAACTGTTTTAAAATTAACTGGCACATTCCTGCATATCGTTTTTTTTTTTTATTCCTAGTGGAAGAATCAATTCAAACAGTTTAATCGTTGAGTTTAACCCACGTACAGTTCCTGTGCACTCCCCTCGCTCAATATAGGGTGGTCTTAATCTATCTTCGCTGTCTATGTCGTGTTAAGGGTTGTGTGTTGGTGGCTCAGAATTGCGCTAGAAAAAGTTCAAAGAAATGTTCTACTGAAACGGTATCTCTCTTTTGAGATGGGAGCGGGTAGCAGTTGATTAGCAAGGCAACAGAATTGATCGTAGCTTCTTACTAATTTGTTCCAGTATGATTTATATAAATGCAAAAATATAATCATTTTTCTTTCTTTTTCTTTTAAGGTCCAGGCGAATGAGGATAAAATAAAGTCCCTCGACTTTTTCGCTTAGAGATGTTAAGCTCCTGTTTTTAGCACTAATAAACAGTCGGTTATCATCATTGTACAAATTCACCAGTGCGTTTCCATTGAAAAGGCTCTTTCTCTTGAAAACCGATTCCATGCTTTTCCAACCTTTCAACCGCAGAGTTCAGGGAACGTGAACCTTAACATTATTCTTGGCCGTTTGAAATGAAACAACAACAACACGGGGTGAATTATGTGGAATGTAGCTTTGTCTTATGAAATATTTTGATCTAAGAACAAGCTGCAAATGAATTAACGTGAGTTAGAAAACATAAATGTGTGGTATTTATGTGCAATTGCGTGTCCGCAATACAGAATACAAAATACTTTTTTGCTAAGTCGTGGTTTAAGCACAAAAATTCATCAGTGGTAGCTTTTTGTTTAACATTCTCCGTTTGACGCACTAGAAATAATAATAATAATAATAATAATAATAATAAATGCAATTACTTTATTTCACACTTGATTGGCAATTTACAATGCAAACTATAAATTGGAAACTCAAGTTTACAAGAATTGGATAAACTAACAAAAAGACCAAAGAAAGTATTAAAAGCCTTGAAATGATCAGTTAAGAACACAATCAAAAAGGCAAAGGAAGGGAAGCAATCTGATTAACTGATTTAGCGAATGAAGATGAAAGCTTTGGTTTAGAAAACAAGCATTCGCAGCTTGAAATCTATGTTCTCTTTGACGTAACTGTCTCCAGCATTCCCTCAGGTCAATCAAATAGTGTTCTATATTAAGGTCATTTTTAATGCACGAACGAACAGGCCTTGACTCGATCTTTTCAACTTCTGGCGGATGAAACAAGTCATGAACATTCAGGGATACTTCCACAGAACATTCCTTGACAAAACTACTAATGAACATTCAAGGAAACTTTTTCAAGGTCAAACGTAAATCATTCTCTAAATATAAAACACATGACGTATATCTCAGGTAATGACGCAAGTTATGACGTAAGTCTGAACTAAGCACTTATAGCACAAATGCACTCAAGAATCTTTTGAGCCCCGCTTTGTAAAAGTAGGGTTTACACTTGATAACAAAGTATTATATTGCTTTGCACAATTTGTCCTCAGCTAGAAATACACGAAGAAATACTCGGTGGAAACTGTTACATGTAAAAATACATTCGTTTGTGTTTTCATTATTACATTTCCTAAACACAATTAACCAGAAAGAAACATGCTGCTCTTGCGACGGAAGAACTGAAGCTTTTCGCGGTTTCCTAATTTCCCTTTTTTTCACCGCAGAGCTGGTTTTGGAAATGTTTCTCTATTTTAAGTTTGCCATCAAGAAAATGTCCTCAATGACTCAACTGAATCAACGAAACATGCTGTTTTTAATTAACTCTTTCCCGTCAAGACTAGTATTTTCCCGACGTTAACGTCGGGAACCATTGAACCACTCCTGATGTCATCATTTTTGACGTTACCAAATTGTTTTGATAAGCAGCTAATACAGCAAGGACAGATCCATCAATATGTGTGTCCATTTTGAATATCGACTAAATTCTGGTAGAGCTATACCAGAAAAAACGTGTCCAATTCTGGGCCGGGTGCAAAGTTGGTGGTAAAATAGGCCAAGTCACCTAGTTGATCAATGTTCCATTTCCAGGTTTTTTGAAGGACTGAGGCCAAAACTTTTCCAGTGGATAGAAAGGGGATAAGGTGTAGAAGATAAAGAGAAAAGAAAGGGAGAGAAAAAGGAAAGCAAAAGAAGCGAGAAAAAAATTGGAAATGAATCAGCAAAAAAAAAAAAAAAAAAACGAAGTCCAAATTTTGGCTTATGCGCATGCGTGAAATCAAAATATTGTACAATTTACAACAGAAGCTGGCTCAAAATCTAGCTAAATTGTAAGAAAACGCTTTTGTAGCAAAGTTTAGTGGCATTTGGCAACATAGCACTCAAAAAACCGCTTTAACGGTAAAAAATGCGTTTTTTAAGGAAAAAAATCGGTCGGGAAAGGGTTAACGAAAAGGACATTTTGTTTCAAATATGTTTTTTTTTTCATTAAACCTGATAAATCAACCAAAATCAGTCTCAAACGAGTAAGATTTGTCATGATAAACGATTTGAGATATTTTAGTTAATGTTCGTTAAGAATGCTGGCTTCACTTCAAATTGTAGGCTTGGGGGGTACCATCTGAACTTGATCATACTTTTGAATTCCACTTTCATTGGTTAAATACTAGTACACCCATAGAAGCAGACATCTTAGCAGAAATCTCTAAGAATCGCCATTCTTTAATTTCGATGAACAGTTCAGATGTGATTTCAGTGGTACCTTTACTGAATATTATGGCAATTTTGGCGCAGGTGCAACAACGGTTAAATTGCTTTAAATTTTTTTGGTTGTTTTTTCGTTTTGTTTTTGTTTTTTCCTTTTTTTTTACCGAATCTCTTTTTCTATCCGGCAACTTAAGGCGCTGCCAAGAACATTCTTTATCACTCTATCTGGACTGCATTTCCCTATTCACTTAAACGCCCGCAACACGAAACTTCAAAGAATAACGTTGGGTTAAGCTGAGGTTAGTGGTTAGCCGCGGCTGAAAGTTGAAGGTTTATAGTGGTTTGCATCCGGGGTAACCCTTTTCATGTCAGGGAAGTTTTTTTTTTTTTCAAAATAAACAAACAGGTGTATAGACAGGCTATCAGAATGGCTTCTGATCAGAAATAATGGTATGTTGTATGGCCCAGTACCACAAGTTTTACAATCTTCACTAATTTCGCTAACCACGCAAGTCTGATTCAAATTGGCGATTCAACAGATCTATCTCATAGATCACTTGCTCAACGAACTCGGCCAACACATGGAAAGATCGGGTGCGGCTTTGAGCAGTCTAAGGCCTATTTCAAAACGTCGAACTTTTCATGTGCCGAGCCTAATGCAAATGAGCAAAAGCTATAAATTTTGTTAAATTGCATTGGGATCGGCGCATGAAAAGTTTGACATCTGAACTGGGCCTAATATCACGTAGAGAGCCCAACTTTTAGAAAAATTACTAAGGTGGCTCTTGGTTGACCATAATCATTATATAATCGCTTCTTTTCGTTCACGGACACAATGGACCGTCAATGCGAAAAAGGTTACTGGTAAGAGTGTATCAGATGTTCTTTGTCACTTGCCGCATACTACGGCTCACCCGTTCATATTCAACTAAAGAACGATACAAGTGCAAATTACTATATGCTACACTTAGAAGCTCCAATTTAGTCTCTGTAACAGTAGTACGTATACATGGCCACCTGGCCGCTCCCTCCACACCTTGTATGTTCGGGAGTTAATTGACCATCGGAATCATTCTCGTTCTCATTCCATCGTAATAATTTCTCTTTATAACTCTTGCAAAATATCAGTCCATCCATATCAGATTTAGTTAGAAGAATGCTCGTAGAATACCCACGCCCTCTCTTTTTCTATCTTTGTAAGACTGTATATTTTGATTGAAAGTTTCGAACCTAGTTTCACTCGTATGCTAAACTGTTACGATTCCCTCAACATATTGGCGTGGCGAGCGATCAAGTGGCAAGCGAGATCACACTTGAAGGCGTACTTCCCTATTCCGGTTAAGAGCCCGAAATTCGGAACATCAAAGACCTAGGTTAGTTTAAGCTAAGGTTGGTTGTTAGCTGCGAATTAGAGGTTAATGGTTTGTGGCAATTGTTAGCGGTTAGCGGTTGGGTCAGTGGTTAACCCTTTTCAACCGGAGGTTTTGCAGAGCAAACAATCAGATGTATCGACATGCAGGATGTAGCAGCTTTTAGATAACTGCCTCCTACTCAGAAATGATTGCCTTTTCGGTATAAACATGTCTAACCCTCCCACCTGTTTTATTCTCTAGACAGATTTCGCTTTCCCTGAGATGGCAGCTAAACAAGTTCTGTCGGTGAACAAATTCCACAAACAAACGGGAAAAGAGAGACTGTGAAGCGTTTGATAGATCGCCCACAAAGCAAACGTTTTAAACAATATCTTATAGATCGATCAGCATAATCACCCTTTTAACTATCTCATGCCCCCAGCAGTGTGTCACCAGTACCCATTTTATACACCCGGGTGGAGAGCGACAATGTGGAGTAAAGTTTCTTGTCTAAGGAAACTGCAGTTGCTCACAAACAGACGGCCAATTGAAAAATCAAGAGTTCTGATTTTCGTGTGTTATCACACGCCACACACCTCTGCTAACTCGCTCATTAATATTCAAAGTATAAAAGAGGTGCACTTAGACTACGAGAAGAACCAAATGCGTCACTATAAATGCACTTGGCAGAAGCGTGGTTTTCTCTCGACTTGGCCATATTTTTAGTTATTCAAAAAATTGTCTTTGTACATTCGCAAGCCACGAAAAACCAAAGCGGAACCGAACAGACAAAGACGATAGGGCATCTTCAACTTTAGCACCAAAACTTCAGTCCGGCTTCATTACCTCAAGAAGAATGAACTCTAACAAATTACATTTCTTTTAACGCCAGCTGTGGTAATTTATCAAATGGAATAGTTCCCGTTATTATCAACATTTTGTGCTTTTTTCATGAAAAAGGTAAAACTCACGCATTTTTCTTTAAAAATGTCTCAACCACCTACTACTTATGACTTCATATCTGGTAACTATAGCAACCGATTCTCATCACATGAACCTGTGCCAAAATGTGTGTAAGGAATATGCCTACAGCCACTGAAAACGGCAGGTGCTGATGAAAAATCGTATTAAAAAATTCAAGAAAAACCTTATGTAAGTCCAAGGGTTAAACGCAATAGGCAGCTATTCCATTAGAGCAAGGGGACAGGAAGCGGGAGGGGATGGTAGTAGTACTTGTTTGTTCATGTTGTTTCACAAACCGAACTGAAGCGTCAACCTTGAGGCCCAACTGAGACTTTAATTACTCACCCGTGATCAATCTACTTACCATCCGACATGCCTACCCGTCTATAACAGTACAAACTACTAACAAATTCGTGTTTAGCTCAAATTTACTTAATTCCTTGTCATATATATAGTATTATCAAAAGATGTGCGTTATTCTTTTCAACAGGGTTTCTTTATATTCGTCCTTCATTGCGTGAGAAATGGTGAGGTAAGATTTGATTAGCTTAATTTGATAGTTAACTGGAAATAACACACTGCGTGATTGATAAAAAGGTATTATTAATAATAGTGGCGTCCATTAGCTTATGTCCTATTATAATACAACCACTCAGGATATCTCAGCAATCTGATTGGTTATCTACTTAAAGAATACGAACCAGTATACCGTTTCTTCCTTTTTTGGCAACAAAAAACAATTGTGCTACTCAGTCTTATTGAACATGAATTCCTCCGACGCTCACCGCCCCAACCCCTTCCCTCCTTAGGTTGGTGCAGAAAGAGTGATGAAACAGGACTAAATGTCATATCCTATGTTGGTACTTGCAGATGACCGTTGTGGACAAAATAACGTCCAAGGGTGTGAGAAAAAGGAATACCTTCTATAGTTGCCCTCCGCGATTTGTGATGGACAAAGATAATGTGGAAAGATAGTCACTTGCTCTTTCTGGTGGAGCTAGGGGGTCAGGGGGGCGGGAGACCGGGAAAAAAGGGGGCGGGAGGTGTACGGAGATTCTCAAGGTGGCGGGTAGCGGGAGAGAGAGAGGGGAAAAATTACGCAGCATTGCGCAGTATTTCGCAGTGGAAATAATGCAAAGAGATGGGAGCCAACAATACAGCGCGGGAACTGGAATTAAAGGGTACGGGAAGGGGGAGATTTGTACCCCTTTGTGCCCAGCCCCCACTTTCTGTGGTAGAACAAGGCGCGTTAGTTGGGTAGGTACCACTCACGCTTACATATGTTCAAGGAGATAATCACTTGGTCCGGTTTGTTATTTGTTTTCTCATACAGATCAGGGCGCGCTTTAAAAGACGGATCCAACCAGTTGGTCCAGAAGGAGTCAAATCTAAAGACCGAGCTAAGACAACCTCGCGATGGCAGAATCCAGACTCTGGCAATAAGTAAATGTAAGCGAGATTTACGAATTTCGGGACTAGTTCGTCTTCAAACCTGCAAAGCCCACCTCGCAGTTTTTGTTTTCAGTTTGTAAAAATCATTAAACTGCAGCTACGAAATTCATTTTAAAATTAGCTAAACGTGTAAATTCGATTGTTATACCAAGATCTTGCATAAACAAGAAACACACATTTCAGTCGCAATTTTTGCAACGTAATTGCTTAATTGCTTTTTAAGTTTATCAAGTAAATGCATGGGATACTATGTTTGTAAATATAAGTAAATGTAAGTAAATATAAATGCTACTTATAAATGCTACTTATAACCCTGAAATAAAATGAACTGAAATGGCTGACCTAATAACTTATAAATATATTGAATTTCCTACTCGGTATAGGTTGGGTTAACCCTTTCAATCCCAGAGCCAAACTTGAGTCTGACGGAGTGTGAAACCTAGACTTGCCCACAAGTCGAGCTCAGATTTTTTTTTTCGGAAGCGCGATTTCTATGTGAAACCCTAACGCGTGGCCATTTGCCGATGACATTTGAAAATAATCTGACCACTGAACAATGTTCGATGTGGTATTGCTTGTCTTGCAATACAACAGAGTCTCGAATGCTCGAACCCTAATTAACTCTAACGTCTCACTAATTCTCACCAAAATGGTCTCCCTTTCTTCAGAGTAATTTAAACCCTGGGGACTGAGCAGTTTTCCCTCGTGTTTCGTGTTACACTGAATCGGGATTAAGTGTAAGTTACAACTGACATCAAATTTAGATTTTTTGCCAATTTTAAACTTGCCATGGGGCGCTATTGTGTGTAATAGAACAACAAAGCAAAAATGGATCCAAAGCATCTAATATAGACATGAGAGTTTTTGTTTCGTTGACTAAATCCCTGCAATGATTTCAACAATCCCATCACACCAATTGGACGCTCACGAAAGGAAATTTATTTTAGAAACAGCTCGCCTGCCAAAAATCTCTTCACTGCGTGCTAGAACATGCCTGACGTGTTCTAAGTACGAAGGACTTGTATTTAACCCTTTCAAGTAGCTGTACGAAGTCTGTGTGATTCTATGAAGACCGGCAAAAAGGTAAAGATAGAGCATTCCAGTCTACATGCATGGTATGGTTTTAAATTCAAACAATACATTGTTGCAACCAGACTGATTAGCTCGAAAGAATCCAAAAAAGGTTATTATAACTGAAATGTCCAGGTATAGTGTCTCTAAGTACCCTTTAAACCAAGGTAACTGCTGATAAAGATGATTATTTCCATGGCACACTTTTGACAGCATTGACAAATAATGTACGGCGTCAGAATTATAATACTGACCTCTACAGCACTTCTCACTAATTCGTTATTGAGCTACATTTTACAGTTGCTTTAGTTGCGCCGATGTCGATTGGGTCAGTTATTGTTGCTCTCCATAAATTCGTCTGAAGTAATTCAGAATATTTCACTGATTGAAATAGTCGGAGAAACTTCGACACTTGGTGAAGGTTCTATAGTGATTTCTTCGGTCGGCGTAGTTGCAATAATCGGGGTGGTTTGTCTAGTGGATTCTTTAGTCGTTTGGGTTTCTCTAGTACTTTCTTTGGTTGGTGTGGTTTCTTCAGTCGGTTTGGTTTCTCTGGTACTTTCTTTGGTCGGTGTGGTTTCTTCAGTCGGTTTAGTTTCTCTAGTAGATTCTTTGGTTGATGTACTTTCTCTAGTAGTTTCTTTGCTTGGTGTAGTTTCTTTGGTTGGTGTAGTTTCTCTAGTAGTTTCTTTGGTTGGTGTAGTTTCTCTGGTAGTTTCTTTGGTTGGTGTGGTTTCTCTGGTAGTTTCTTTGGTTGGTGTGGTTTCTCTGGTAGTTTCTTTGGTTGGTGTGGTTTCTCTGGTAGTTTCTTTGGTTGGTGTGGTTTCTCTAGTAGTTTCTTTGGTTGGTGTGGTTTCTCTGGTAGTTTCTTTGGTTGGTGTGGTTTCTCTGGTAGTTTCTTTGGTTGGTGTGGTTTCTCTGGTAGTTTCTTTGGTTGGTGTAGTTTCTCTGGTAGTTTCTTTGGTTGGTGTGGTTTCTCTGGTAGTTTCTTTGGTTGGTGTGGTTTCTCTGGTAGTTTCTTTGGTTGGTGTGGTTTCTCTGGTAGTTTCTTTGGTTGGTGTAGTTTCTCTGGTAGTTTCTTTGGTTGGTGTAGTTTCTCTGGTAGTTTCTTTGGTTGGTGTGGTTTCTCTGGTAGTTTCTTTGGTTGGTGTGGTTTCTCTGGTAGTTTCTTTGGTTGGTGTAGTTTCTCTGGTAGTTTCTTTGGTTGGTGTGGTTTCTCTGGTAGTTTCTTTGGTTGGTGTAGTTTCTCTGGTAGTTTCTTTGGTTGGTGTAGTTTCTCTGGTAGTTTCTTTGGTTGGTGTGGTTTCTCTGGTAGTTTCTTTGGTTGGTGTGGTTTCTCTGGTAGTTTCTTTGGTTGGTGTGGTTTCTCTGGTAGTTTCTTTGGTTGGTGTAGTTTCTCTGGTAGTTTCTTTGGTTGGTGTGGTTTCTCTGGTAGTTTCTTTGGTTGGTGTGGTTTCTCTGGTAGTTTCTTTGGTTGGTGTAGTTTCTCTGGTAGTTTCTTTGGTTGGTGTAGTTTCTCTGGTAGTTTCTTTGGTTGGTGTGGTTTCTCTGGTAGTTTCTTTGGTTGGTGTGGTTTCTCTGGTAGTTTCTTTGGTTGGTGTAGTTTCTCTGGTAGTTTCTTTGGTTGGTGTGGTTTCTCTGGTAGTTTCTTTGGTTGGTGTAGTTTCTTTGGTAGTTTCTTTGGTTGGTGTAGTTTCTCTGGTAGTTTCTTTGGTTGGTGTAGTTTCTCTGGTAGTTTCCTTGGTTGGTGTGGTTTCTCTAGTAGTTTCTTTGGTTGATGTAGTTTCTTTGGTAGTTTCTTTGGTTGGTGTAGTTTCTTTGGTTGGTGTAGTTTCTCTAGTAGTTTCTTTGGTTGGTGTAGTTTCTTTGGTTGGTGTAGTTTCTCTAGTAGTTTCTTTGGTTGGTGTAGTTTCTCTGGTAGTTTGTTTGGTTGGTGTAGTTTCCTCAGTCGGTGTAGTTTCTCTAGTAGTTTCTTTAGTTGGTATAGTTACATTAGTCGGTTTAGTTTCTCTAGTAGTCTCTTTAGTTGGTGTAGTTGCATTAGTCGGTTTACTTTCTCTAGTAGTTTCTTTAGTTGGTGTAGTTGCATTAGTCGGTCTAGTTTCTGTAGTGGTTTCTTTAGTAGGCGTGGTTTCTTTAGTAGTTTCTTTAGTTGGGGTGGTTGTTTTAGCTGGTGTGGGTTTTGTTGTGGGTTTACCAGTGCATATTTCAAACAACTTCCAGTTCTTCTTGATGGCAGCCCATGTTCCAAACTTATACAGTATCTTCCGCTTACCCCAGTAAAGCCCTCTCCTCCAGCTAAATTTTCGCCACTGATAGAAAATTCCGGCACTCAACTCCAGTGCAGTCAGGCGAGCACTCAGGGTCAGACACCATCTGCCTTTACAGTAGGACAGTGTCAGAGGGAGACCAATTCGCAACAGTGTGCCATCTCCGTAGGCGCCAGCTCGAATAATGTGGGCCGAAATGTAACCTTCAATACTTGCTGTCACTTCGGCAAAGGGCTCAATCTGACCAAAACAAAAATAACAAACAAACAAACATTATATTTTTAAGGGAAGAACACGCTTTGAAGTTTAGGTAGCACTGTTAGTAGTCTTAATGTGTCCTCTCATGACATTCTCATTCCAGGTGATGGAAAGCTTAGCTAAAAACTTGCCATCAGTTTTTTCAAGACGTGGACTCAGATGTTTCTTTTGTCTAAGGTCGCGTTCAAGCTAAATACTTGTTACACGATTGCCGCGATTGTCCGGCTGACAGCGGACCTAAAAAGCACTGTTGTTGGTAACAATTATGTCATATCGATAACTACACTAACACAACTCATCTTCAGAATCAATTAGATGCCGTAGAGTGTGGTGTTTATGTCTCTGGTAAACGAGTTTCTTGTTTTACTGGCTGTGAAGTGGAAGAGGACAATTTTGCGACTTTTTATCCTTCTTTTGTTTTTCTGATTTTCAGTGCCTCTATTGTTAGTGACATAGTTTGATTAGCTGCCATCTATTGTTTGTCTGTTCCACAAACCTTCAGGTTTTGAAGACATAAATTCCTAAGATCCTTCGTAGTTTCTTGCAAGTCGTTGAAAGTCGATGAAAGTCGTTGTTTTCGATTTTCTACGGTGCCTTCTTGTGCGTATATTTTTTAGGCCTTTATTTGGTGAAGCTCGATTCATCATTCATGTTTACTCTACCCCGACACTATGGAGAATGCTAAAGATCTTAAAGCATTTAAATTCTGCTTCCTTATCCCAACCGGATCGGAGCCTTTAATTTATAGGCCTAAAAACCCAAAATTTGGGAAGAAGTTACATACTTTCTTGGACGATTTTTTCTTGAATGCGTGGGTCAAGCGTTGCATTGTTTTAAAGGTGGTTATTCTAAATTACAGTACAACGCTAAATTTTGGCGTACTTGCATTGGTCGAAATCGATCACGTGGCTCGATAGTGTCTCTCCTCAGCGGGTGACTATCAGCGCGTAGTGCCCGTTTTTGGCAATTTTTGCTCAAAATTTAGAGCTGTACAATAAAAACAATGGAGTCATTCTGTCCCAGGCCTATGCGTGATAAGTTCCCTCGTAAATTTGATGTCCAAACTTCATATAAGCCCTCGAACTAGGTTCTCGGGCTAATATTTGTTGTGAACATCAAATTTCCTCGGGCAACCCATCACACGATAGTGCCTTCGATAGAAGAACTCTATTGTTTAATTAGTAAACAAGATTTCGAATCTTATACCTGTAGGGTTAACTTGGGTGGAATCAGTGAATTCCCTCCAGGAGGAAAGCTCAACTTGTACTGGGCTGTGAATTTTAAGCTGAAATCCACTCCAAGTCGTAAGAAGTATACAGGAACAGAAATGGACTGAAAAGAAAATGAGAATGAATGAGTATTCACAATTTCACAGAAGTACATTTCCACATTATAGTAAAGGATTAAATCGCAGGAGTATCAGTACAGTAGCTATGACAGCAAAACGCAACCCTTTCACTCCCAAGAGGGCCTAAAATCAAAATTCAAGACGAATTTCAAACTTCGTTTTGTAAAATACTTAAATATAAATAGCACCATATAAATGTACTGCTGAAGGGGTTTCATTTGAATGGTGACACACCATGGGATTTCACCCACAGACTTAAAAGTTAGAATCACTTCTAATGTCTCCATACCTGACTCTGGGAGCTAAAGAATTGAAGATGAGTAGTAAGATGAAAATGGCAAATACTCTGAATACTCATGATCATGCATGGTGGCGCTACGTCATGGAGTTATCTCATGATTCCCTAGCGCGGTCCGTCATCTTTGACATCAGAAAACCGCCAAAATTCACTCACAGACTCACAGATAATCGATACTGAAACTTAAATTTCAATTTGGGTAGAAATTCACTCCAGAATTCACTGACGAATAATCGACACTGAAACGCAAATTTTAACTTTGGATACAAATGTCTGTCAAAATGATTTCGTGGAAATGTGAAGTCCAATGAACATGCTGGTTTTAGGCAAAGTATTTTGAAGCCAAAAACTTGAAATATTCCCCACCCCTTCCCCCCAGGTGAATAGGAGATGAAAAGCAGCAACTTACTATTTTTCTTTTCCACTGACGCCCTGTAGTAGTTCCTTTTCCTTTCTCTAGCTGTTTTCGTTTGTACGTCTTAGAAAGCACGGTGAAGCTTTTCCTTCCTATAGCAAGCTTAACTTTGACTACTATTTGCAAACCCTTTTTATCTTTCACCGAAACATGAGCAGTTCCTTTTATTTTGATTCCAAGAACTTTCTTCTGAAACAACGTTATTGGGAGATTGACATTAAGTTTAGTGGGCCCCGCCTTTTGCCAAACTTGAGCAACCACGCTGTTTCCTCTTCGGACCCGGCTCAGAGGGGCTAAGGACGAGTTTGTTGAGTTATGCTGTTGACTGGACAATGACACGTTTGATGGCGTTTCTGTAGGATCTTCGTCGACAGACAAAATAGCCGCAGTTTTTGGAACAACCAGCTTCACAAAAATGTGGAACCTAACCGCTTCAGATTCGGCGTACCCGAAGTGGTCGGTTTCAATGAGGGAGACGTGGCTTTGCAAAGTTATTTTCATCACTGTAACATCAAAACCACCTTTACTGTGAATCGGCTCTCCTAGATTTAACTGTTCCGAAAAATACGCCTGACTCTCTGAGATCATTCCATTGCTCTTGTTAATGGACGCAAAATCAGAATATTTCATGTCCAGATCGATCTCTGATGACATGTTAACGAAATCTGAGCGATTGAAATGATTTTTGATGACAACTGCGTCCTTATCTGAAGTGTTTGCTTCGCGGTGCATTTTGACAGAGCCAGGAAGCAAAGGAGACTCTTCAGGTTTTGCGTCAGCCGCTTTTTGTCCATCCACCTTTTCATATAGGTCGCGTTTCAAGGTCGGGAGTAGTTGTTGGAGGATGCTGAATACGAGTCGCAATTGTTCTTTGTTTGTGGAATTACTTCCATAGACTTCAACTGACTCGCCTGCTCCGTAGTTTGGTGTTCTAACAATAAAGAATCACGAAAAAGATATCAAACGTACGTTAAATATTTTGTTATCTCGGGAAATGAATTTGAAAAGCATGGGTCATGAATCATAGCACGTAGAATTGCAAAGCAGGATAAGGACTCATCCCACAGCATACCTGACAAGAGGTCCTGGCTTTAACGAAATGGAACACCATTCGGACAATGTTCAATCGAAAACTTCTGTCTCTAGCGTATAACTGCTACTTAATGGTCGGTCACCTGCGGCTCTACAATCTGTATTTACCAAAAGCAGTCCTGTGTACAATTTTAGAAGAAAAATGATCTTCTCTTTGCCTAAGCCAAGATCAGATAGTTTAAAGAAATCAATCTCTTATCAGGCTACTGCCTTGTGGAACTCCTTAGACAATAGTACAAGAGCTGCTCATAGTTTACCTAGTTTTAAGAGACTTATTAGGAATTTGAAGTGGAAGTTTTAAGGTACAATTAGTTGGTAGTTAATTTCATTGTTTTTGTAATAGTAGTATATTTTAATAAACTGTATCCTGCAAGGACTGATCAAACGACGGAAAAAAAAGCATTGCCCGAAGGCAACGCAGTTCTTAACACAACACCACAGTCAACAAGACCCGGCATGATAAGCGCTCATGACTAGAAGGCAGATACAGACAACGTTGTTTCGCTCTTATTGGAGCTCATCAGCGTATCGTAGCCAACAACACATCGTATGTTTGTTGTTTCTTTTTAGACACGACCACATCAGCTCTGCTGTAACTAGTTTTTATTGTGTATAAATAAATTCTTCTTCTTCTTCTTCTTCTTCTTCCTCTTCTTCTCCTTATTATTATTATTATTATTATTATTATTATTATTATTATTATTATTTCATTATTTAGAGGTGGGGGAGGGCTGATGCAAATAGGGGGAGGGTCAATGATTTTTATGCAGGGAAAAAGAGGAGCACACAAATTTATGTACGCATAATTAGGGAGCTTTGTCATACAAAGGGGGTGGAGGGTGGGTCAGCAAAAACTGTGCTTCACAAAAGGGAGGGTCAGGAAAATTTGAACATGGCCTCCCTCCTTTTGCACAAGCCCTCCCCCCTCTAAATAATGACCCGTCCCCTAAGAGAGACAGTTGCTTTGGGGACAAGAATGATGTCATAACTAATCGCTTGACAGAATCCCTCCTCCTTCCCTACCCTCCTCCACCCCTTTAAAGGTGGTCACTTTTGGTCGGTTTGTTGGACTGCACCCGCCCTTAGTGGAATAACTTGTATGCCATTGATAAATTGCTCAGATATACAATATCTGCAAACCATCTCCATCTTTACAACCATCTCTATCCTAAAAACTAATGCTTAAGATACGATAAATCATATACAAAAAGTTTGATAACAGTATTAACCTTGAATGAAGCTGGAGTCGAACAAGGAAGTAGTCTGTCATCACTTGGACGCCTTTTATGTCCACATTTCCACCCACGTGGGACAGGTTGAATTTTATTAGGAACCAGTACTCCTCTGACGTCTTGTTAAGAACCCGGATGCCAACTATCGCGCGGATAGTACCTGAAATGAGCAAATAGAAAACAGAAAGAGTGTAAACTTCCATCGGTACACCAATAGCGATATCTACATCTACATCTACATTTTATTACGTCGGTAAAATCCATATGGATATCACACCAACTGAACAAAACGTTAAAAGTATTTAAAAGAAAATACAATAATTATATAAAATTAAAATAGCCGGAAAAAAAAAACAAAACAAGGGGTGATACCTGTTTACAAGTACTCTCTTCCTTAATAAATATTGTTCTTGCTGAGAAAATAAAAGTTTACGAATATAGTGGGATTTTAATTTTAACATTGTGCTCATCCATTGATATCAAAACAATTTTAAAATACATAACTCTCTTCCATGTTTTATTAAACTTTGATTCAGTACGTGTCAGGTTACTGCAGATCGCAGTAGTAGATAGATAGTAGTAGATAGTAGATCAGTTCGCACTTCGCACTTCGCACTTCGCAGATAGTAGATCACTTCAACAGAGGTTCATGTATTTGATGGGGGTTACTTTAATTGTATTTTTAATGTTTTGATAGATGTGATAAAGAAATAGTAATGAAAATAAACATAAAGAATCTAACTCTATCAATTTGAATTTTCATAATATTTTTAGGCCCATGATGGCATTGACCGAAATGTCTGTCATTCGATAACGTTCAATGTTAATGGCATTGTACTTAGGGAAGTTATTTGTTTGCAAACATCGTTTTTCTTATCAAGGTTGTTGCCAACCATTAAAACAAAAACCTGTTTGCTTCAACAGCCAATAGATGACGTCAAAGGTATATTTCAGTGTACATATCGGTTTTTCTGGAAAGGAATGACTTCAAAGGGTGTTTTGCATTAAATTAACTGTACTTCAGACGAACAGAGATTCTTCACCTAACCATTCATTGTACTGGAGTAACTTGGTGTTTATCTGGGGTATAATATAGAGATCGCAAAAGATAAAAGTATTGTTAATTATTTGTACACTTGGTTAACTTTTTGACGATTACCAAAGGCCTTCAAAGTCTTAAAATGTTTCCAAAGGACTGACGTCTTCTGGAGATTTCACTGAGCACCGAAAAACGGCCGAAAAAGGTTTTCAAAACGCATCCGAAGGCTTCGGAAGAAATGAACCCGAGCACCTTAAACGATTACTGAAAACGACTCTAGCCTTGCCAAAGATCGTGGAGTATTGAACAATACAATGCATTTATTAGTCCCTCCCCGAGGGGGTTTTCAGGAACTAATTTGAAATTAAAATAGAATTTAAGAGCGACTAAATTAAAGTACAAAAACTGTAACTTATGACTATAAAAGAAGAAACTTGCTATCACTCAAGCCACATGTCCAGAAGGACTTTTTTGAAACTGATTAAACTGATTAACTCATTACCATTAGTTCATGCATTTAAAATGTCCGGAAATGAGTATCGAAAACATGTTATCGAATTTATCAGAGTGACTTTTTTGCCATGGGTTCCCCGAAGGTCTGGCATTTTTTAATAGAATGCGGTAAGGACGAGTGAAATGATTTATTCTCTTGGTAAGGACAACAAATACATTTAGACGCAAAATTTAAAGTGTTTAAAAAGCAAACATACCATTCTGTTTTTCTCCCACTTGTACTTCTATGTTCTGATCCACTTGATATGTCAGGGTTTCGCCCTCTTTCAAATTGACTTCAACCAAACGAGCATTTGGGGTCTCCTTCTTCAGCGCGAAAAACGTAGCAACAGAAACAACTGCCCCGAGTAACAGAACTACTGTTAAGACACTGAAAACAGTGACCTTACTCTTACAAGAAGACTTCTTCGACCATTCCTTGTCGCTGAACTCCACTTTCGGTAAGGGCGCCTTTTCGTCAGCCATGGTACACCTCTGAAATGCTTAACTCATCCAGCAGGTGCAGAGATGAAATGATGATCACTATGACCCAACCTGTCACTTTTATAAGTGCCCCGCTTGATTCATCTCTGAAACAATGTTCCTTGCACGTTCGATTCAGTTGAAAAATGTAGCGTAACAAGTATTTCAAGTTGTTTTTCAAAGAATTTTAAATTCAGCTGGTACATTCCTGAATTTCGATTTATTCTTCATTCCTACTGGAAGAATTATTTCAAACAATTTAAACGCTGATTTTAAGCCACAGGCGCTGTGCACTCCGCCTGCTCAATATAGGACGGCCTTTATCTAAATTCGTTGTTTATGTCGTGTTAAGGGTGTGTGTTGCAAGTTCAGAATTGCGCTAGAAAAGGCTCAAAGAAATATTCCGCGGAAACGGCATCTCTAGTTTGAGATGGGGGGCGGGTAGCGGTTTATTAGCAAGGCAACAGAATTGATCATAGCATGCTTATTAATTTATTCCAGTATGACTTAGATGGATGCAAAAAACAAACAATTTTTTTTTCTTTTAAGATCCAGGCGAACGAGGAAAAAACCACGTCCCTTGACTTTTTCGCTTGGGAATGTTAAGCTCCCGTTTTTAGCACTAATAAACAATTGGTTGTTATCATCATTGTACAAATTCACCGGTGCGTTTCCATAAAGGGCTCTTTCTCTTGAAAACCGACTTCATGCTTTTCCAACCTTTTAACCGCAGAGTTCACGGACTGTGAACCTTAACATTACTCTGGGCCGTATGAAATGAAACAACAATACCGGGTTTAAATAGCGCTATCATTTAAGAGCATAAAAGGGTAAGAGAGAGAGGGATACTTAATAGAAGCTGTATTACGTAAATTGCCCATTGTTGTATAAGTAATTATGTGGAATGAATTCACCTGAGAGTAAACCGCAACCACTGACTACTTAACTGACAACGTGCGTTAGAAAACATCACGTGTGGTGCCATTTAAGTGTGCGTAGCTGATTTTGTCCAGCACTTGCAAAAGTGGACCGGGTTCATCACATCCCAAAGGCGTTAAGCTGTATTTATATGTCGTGCGCGTTTTTACATACACAGTCTTCATTTATACACTGCTTAACAGTCGGTATTCATCTTAGTAAAAAGACTACGCTACCCCTTGCAATAAAATGACTGTACTTCCCGTAGAAGGGGCCGGACCTATTGTTTAGATTAGTTAGCGAGAAATTTCCCCATGATTTTGAAATGTGAGACTTGAGAAAACGAAAAGAAGACCGACTGAAAGAGTTAATTCCATGCGAAACGTTTTTCATAGTCTGTGTTTTCTGGTCAACTTTGGAGATCTAGAAATTCGGGGTGCGTTTTCAGCTTTTTTTCATTTTGGTTGAAGAAATATGTCATTGCTAAGTCGTGGTTTAAGCGCAAAAATTCATCAATGATAACTTTTTCTTTTCGACGCACAAGAAATAGGTTGGCTTTGTGATAATAGTAGTAGCATTATTTTATTTTACACTCGATTAGCAATTTACAATGGAAAGTAATTAACTGAAAACTCATGTTTACAAGAGTTGGATAAACTAACAAAAGACAACAAAGTATTTAAAGCTAAAAATATCTAACAATCGCTACATAAACCGATTTTTGCTTGGCCTTGACAAGATTTTGCCTAAAAAACAACCAAAACTAACAAATGAGCTGGAAGGAAGCAATTTGATTGGTTTGGAGATGAACGCGGATCGAGATGAACGCTCGCAGCTTTCAGTTGGTTTAGCGAACAAGCACTTGATAGGTCAGTTCTCTTTGACGTCACTTTGTTTTGCGATCCCGACACGTCAATCGAGCCTGTCATTTTTGGCACACAAACTGAAACAAGGACTTGTTTTGCTGGTAAATAAAACAAATCACGAACATTCACGGAAATGTTTACAAGCTTTTTCACACGAAAATCGTTTTAAATATGGAGAGAATTTTACACGGCGGCGCGAAGATATGAATTTTATTTTCGAGTGGTAAAATCAACAATTTACGAAAGAGCACAGCAAGTAAGTAAAATATTGCTTTTTATCGCAAGAAAATAAAATTCGTATCTCCAAGCCACCGTTCAAATATTTCTTATTGGATTGTTTGTGCAAACTACAATGTAAAAGCGGGAAATGACGTCATCGATATCCTCACTAGTGAACACTAAATGGAAACACACCATTAGGGTCCCGCATTTAGTTTCGTATGAACACTTAGAGTGGTCTATTTTCTACACATGAATATGACGTATGTCTCAAGCAATGACGAATGTTATGACGTATTTCTCAAGTAGGCACTTAGCACAACTGTACTCGAGAAACATTCAAGCATCACTTTGTAAAATTAGGGTTTAAAACAAAGGATGATCCTATTTTCCACACGGCTGTTGCAACCGAGGACAGCTTTTTGACCGTAGAGCTAGTTTTGAAATTGCCTCTCTAATTTAATTCTGCCACCAAGGCAATTTTCTCAGTAGCTCAACTGAATCAATGAAACATGCTTAAAAAAAAAATTTTTGTTAAGAATGCTTTACTTACAAGAACCATTGGGGCAATATGACACTGGTCCGCCTCTCCCTCACCATATTGGCACGGAGGCTACTATCTGAGCTTGATCGTGCTTTCAAATTCTACTTCCAGTGGTTTCATACTAGTCCACACCCTTTTCAGAAGGAGTTTTTCCGCAATAAAATACCAGGCATACATTAGACAAGCGGTTATAGAAAGGCCCCATCACCAGTTTTGTAATCTCCCAAGATTTTCCTTACCATGTTATTCTAATTGGCGACACTACCAATCTAACTTATAGATCACTGATCGAACTCGCCCAACAAACGGAAAAGTTGGGTGTTGTGAGCACTTTTAGGCTGAAACGTCGAAGGCTTCACTGACAAGCCTCCTGCAAATTATCACAAACCGATAGCTTTGGCTCTTTTGCAATAGGTTAGGTACATGAAAAGTTTGACCTTCGAAGTAAGCCTAATATCACCTAAAAAGCCGGCATTTTAGACAAACTACTTACGTGGCCCTTGGTTGACCATAATGGCAATATATGTTTGCCTTTATTTGTTCATAGACACAATGAATTGTCACTGCGAAACAGTTTATACTGTCTTAGCACATACCCGGCGCAGATCGACTTCGGCTCACCAGTTCATATTCAAATAAAGAACAAGATACAAGTTTAATTTACCTTATGCTATAGGTAGAAGCTCCAAATGAGTCTCTTTGATCACTTTCACATGGCCCCATTACCCACACCTTACGTGTTCGGAGGTTAATTGACCATAGTATAATCATGTTTTTAAATTTCCTCGCCTGTAAAATATCTGTCCCGGTCCATGGAATCGCTACTGAGGCAAGCAGAACGCACGTGGATTAATCCCACCCCCACAAACTTTATATGCTTTAATTGCCATCGTGTCTAAATGAATGTTTTACTTTACTTTGCTTTTCTTTTACTTTCTCTCTCTATTTCGTAAGTCTGTATATTTTGATCGATAGTTTAAAACTAGTTTCAGTCGCATATTAATCAGTTTTGCAATTTTCTCAACCTATTGGCGCTGTGCGCTATCAAGTGTGTCTGTATCATACTTGGAGGCGTACTTCCGTATTCACTTAAGAGCCTGGCATTCGGGGCATCAAAGACCAAGGTTAGATTAACCTAAGGTTAGTGGCTAGCTGCGGATTAGTAGTCAATGGTTTGTGGTTATTGTTAGCGGTTAGTGGTTGAAGTCAGGGGTAACCCGTTTCAACCGGACGTTTTGCAAAGCAAACAATCAGATGTATCGGCATGCAGATTTAGAACTGCTTCCTACTCAGAAATGATTGTCTGTTCAGTCTATACATGTCTGGCCGTCTGGGCTGTTTTATTCTCCAGACAGATTTCGCTTTTCCTGAAAATAAAGATGGCAGCTAAACAAGTTCTCTCGGTGAACAAATTCCGCAAACAAACGGGAAAAGAGAGACTGTGAAGAGTCTCAGAATATCACCTACAAAGCAAATATTTTAAACAATATTTCATAGATCGATCAGGATAATCGCCCTTATCTCATTTGCTCGTAGACAGGACGGCTTGTGACTGGAAAAAAAACGGTTGTAAACAGTTAATCAAAAGTTTTAGTTTCCGTGTGTTATCACACGCCGTACACCTCAGCCAACTCCCTTGTCGTTTATTAATTTTCAAAGCACGATAGAGATGCTGTTAGGCTATTCCGAGA
Source organism: Siderastrea radians (assembly GCA_964017195.1). NCBI lineage: Eukaryota > Metazoa > Cnidaria > Anthozoa > Scleractinia > Rhizangiidae > Siderastrea > Siderastrea radians. The sequence goes on along the minus strand of OZ024897.1, from coordinate 4,268,902 downwards.
AGCACCAAATACGACACTACAAATGCACTTGACAGAAGTGTTGTTATGTTCTTGACTTGGCCATATTTTTAGTTATTCAAAAAAAAATATTCCTTTTACATTCACAAGGCACGAAAAATCAAAACTGAACCAAACCGACAAAGACAGGGCATCTCCAACTTTAGCACCAAAACTTCATGCAGATCGGCTTCATTAGCTCAAGAAGAACTAACTCTAACAAATTACATTTCTTTTAACGTCAGCTGTGATAATTATCAAACAGGGATAGTTCCCGTCTAATCTCGTAGTCACTCAGCAAGGAGAAATTGGATGCCAATTTCTGTCGACCATTTAAGCCGACCAGCAGACCAGACTGATGTAATTTAAAAAATTATAATAATTCTCTCATGATCAGGCACTGACCCGCTACCAGGCCGGTTTTAGCATTTGCGTTTCTGCAGGAATGTTTTACCAGGCGGAAAGAAAATAGCGCCTGATTACAAGTTACACGCTCATTTACTGTTTTTTTTTTGGCTTTGTTTGTTGTTGTTGTTGTTGTTGTTGTTGTTGTTTTTGTGGGAATTGTGTTTCTGTCAGTCAAGAAGCTACGATACAAATGGTTTGAGACTCTCCGTTGTTCCACTGTATGTTTGTAGAAACAGAACTGAGGTTTGAAGTCAGTGGAAACAAGGAAAAAAGCTTTCTATTCCTTTTGTGGAAATTAACTCTCAAAACTATGGTTTTCATCCAATCACGCAGTACTTCTTAACGAGGCCAGAGTTGAACCACAAGAAGTCTGGGTACCAAATCCCAGTCTTCGACTTCTTCGTCCAACATGCCGGGAGAGTTCATCTTTCGTTGTTGTGACTGATTTCGATTCCACTGTCTGCGTGGACCTAAACGCAAAGATCATGGGGTTCAATGACCTCATGCACCCGAGAAATATCTACAGAAAGGCCCCACCCGACTTCAAGTTACTTGCCGAGAAGTTTGACTATTTCAGGAAGTTCACAAAGGAAACTAAATCTGGGCATCTCACGTTAAATTTCAAAGATCCTGAAGCTTTGCGAGCCTTGACTTGTGCTTTGTTGGAACACGACTTTGGACTCAAGCTGAACATTCCACTAAATCGACTGATTCCAACAGTCCCTCTTCGGCTTAACTACATGTTGTGGATCGAAGATCTTCTTTCGTGCCTCCCTGGTGTTTTCAGTCACGCAACAGTTCGTGGTTTTGATATCGGTAAGGAAGAAACTTTAATCTGTGCGTGCAGTTATAGCCATTTTCAAACCAATAATTCAAAATAAATGAAATCATTATTTGTTTCATTCAACATAATAGCGTTCTTTTCATTACTGATGTGTGTATTTCTGGAATATTGTTTTTTAGTTTTTAGTTTCATGAAGTATCAGGTTTTGTTGAAACAGCTGTTACGCAATCTGTACATTATACATTGTTATAAACTTAATTAAGTTCTCCTTAATAATAAAATACTCTCAAAGTCTCATGCATGAGAGGTTGCTGATTACTGTTCAGGAGATAAATATGAATTCCTGTAGGCATCTGCCTCATCCCCAGGCATCCCTCCTTATTATATGATGGTGCGCATGGCGTTGTGGTGTACCCGTGCTAAACCGGAGCCTAGGGATGAGGCAGTGTAAGCATGAGTTCAGATCATTTACTGTTCCTAGTATACAAATCTTTGTTTCTCATGACAAAAATCTGTATGCATGCTAGTGTGAGCTCTGACAATTCTCATGTTATCATTTAACACTTACCGTTGTAGCGTATCATTCTCAAGTGGTTTGGAAATGTTCATACCCAAAATAAATTAAAACCACAACATATTCATGTGGGAATACATTGTTTTTATTGCTTTGGTGTAGACAGTAAGGTATTAATCTCTAGTTGGACCTTTTCTTTAGGTAGGGATCTGTTACTATACATGTGCCATTGTAACAAGCGGCTGTTACATCCAAGACAGTCATTTCTTTGAGTAGCTACTGCATGTGGTAACATCCCAAATTAACAGTGTTTTAGGGTAGGTGTTACTTTGGGGGAGGGGGAAGGGAGATTGTTTGCAAAATTTTATGGTAGGTCTGGAGTGTTGGGAACTTAACATCTGTAAGTCTTCAGCAAACATTTACAGGAGCAGGAGCCTCTTGGGAAATGATCAGCATTAAGATGGGCTTAGCGATAGCACAGTGCAAACTTTGCTGATCTGCAAATAGGAAATCATTAATAATTATTTTGGATGTGTTCTCAAATTTCAGGCTCAGGAGCATCCTGTATTTATCCTCTGCTGGGTGCTAAACTCAACAACTGGCATTTCTTAGCAACTGAAGTGGATGAGTCGTCAGTGTCCTTTGCCAAAGAAAATGTGAAATCTAATGGTCTGGAAAACCACATACAAGGTGTGGATGATAGTTACACTTGTTGTGAATCTTTGCTGAGTCTTATAATTTCTGCATTACTATGAATTACCTACCATTCATTCAACTTACGGTTTGCTAATATGTCATTAGCAATTTTATGTGTGGGTGTCACGCATCCAGACAGCAAGGGTGACCAAAAGCATCTCCTGTTTTCGCAGATCATTTTTTGTGCATTTTTACATGCGAAGGGATATTTATGTGAGCTAATATAGTTTGATGTGTTGGGATTCTTTAGTTAAAATTAAAGTTGCAGACTATTTTAGGGAAATGAATCTTATCTCTCAAATTTTTGTGAGTTGCTGGAAGCTTAACAAAAATGCTAGCTTACTTTTGTTTGCACTATAAACAATGTACTTGTTCCTCTGAAAACAAAAGGAATTACCAGTAATTTTCAGTTACTAGAATACAAGTTGATCCTTTACTTTAGAAAAAATTAAGTTTTTAATCACAATTAAATCCATGAGAAATTTTTTAGCTTTCAATGCCTTCTGAACAGTTATTCCATCAATTCAAAACAATCCATTGGGTGCCCTTGTGACAGGCATTGCATTAACTTTGCATATTAAATACTATTATATTGTCTAAGAAATTATTTTCTACTCATCAGTTGACTTAATGCATGGAAGTTTCAAAGAAGAAACAATTTATTGTTTTATTTGTTATCAAATTGTGCGAAGCAATTTGACCTTGGTCACTATATTTCAATATTTATTGAAATACAACTGTTGCTGTATTTGTCTTTTGAGATGAAGTGGTGTAGCCTTATGGTTAGAGGCACTCATTTGTAAACTGAAGACTCCCAGTTCAAGCAGCTGGATTTGTCATTCATTGGTTGTCCCCTCATTTTCTCTTGACAATATTAATTACCTAAACATCATCACAGTTTAAGGCATTTGTTTCGTTCCAGTGAAACAAGTCAACCACAGCAGCTTTCTTAAAATACCTCTTGAAGATGAGGAGAACGAAGAGTTTGATTTCTGTATGTGCAATCCACCATTCTTTGTCAGTGAGTTTGAAGCTTCTCATGGTATTGCTCGCAGTGACAAACGTCCTCAGCCCAGTGGTGTGTGTACAGGAACAGAAAGTGAAACTGTCACTGGAGGGGGTGAGGTGGAATTTGTCAAAGAAATTATCAAAGATAGCCTCAGTTTAAAGGAACACATCAGGTATTGTAGGTTGTAACTTTGTTGAATTTATTGTTGCTTGACTTCCTAAAACTGGGTAGATACATAATAAAGGGAACCGGCCTAAACCTTCACATAACTTGTCTAACCTCAAGTGAATCACTTGGTCCACCCATCAGTCAGTCAGTCAGTCAGTTATTCTGTCAATCAGTGCCTGTCATTCAGGCAGCCAGCTAGTCATTCTGTCAAACAGGCAGTCAGTGAGTCAGTCTGTCAGTCAGCCAGTCATTTAGTTATTCAGTAAGTCTGTCAGTCAGACAGTCAGTGAGTGAGTCAGTTTCCAGTCAGTCAGTCTCTCGGTCAGCGGGGGTGGATCCAGGGGGGTTGATTGGGTGGCTAGCCACCCCCCCTCTTTGGGTTCGTTTAAACTTGAAATTAAGAAAGGGAACAAAACTATCACTGAGGCGATTTTGTCTCCATTTGTTCTGATATTGTTCTGTCAGGTCCCCCCTCCCCCCTTCAAAAATCCTGGATCTGCCACTGCTGACCCAGTCAGTCAGGAGTTAGTCAGTCAGTCAGTCAGTCAGTCAGTCAGTCAGTCAGACAGTAAGTGAGTCAGTTAATTTAGGGCATAAAGTGACACTTATTTATGTAGATCAACTTATCAACTTATTGTAGCTGGTACACTACAATGCTGGGGAAGAAGTCCAGCTTAACTGCGATCTTGGCTTACCTCAAAGAAAACAATGTAAGTACTACCATACGTTGAGGAAAACAGGACATAATTATGTTCTACTCTGAAATCCTTTTAATGGGGATTAACATGTTGTATATGTATATAAGCAAATGTGTCACCTCTTGAGTGTCTGTGCTGTTTTCATTTTGGTCGATTGAAAGTGTATATGACACGAAAATTTTTTCTTGGTTTTTGATTGTTTTTTGTGTGTAAAAAACGATTCTAAGCTTTAAACCGGCATCAAACTTTTCCACCGTCTTTTTTTGCGGTGAAAATAGTGCAAATTTGACTTCAAAGGTGTCGCCGTCTCGCGCAGCCAAAATATCACGTGATTAGCTAATGTGACGTCAATCGACTTGATAACAAAACCAACATGGCGTCAAAGTGGAAGGAACTTGGCAGAGTTGGGAAAGGTTTCTCGTAGCTGAAGCGGCTAATAAGCAGTCTCACTCGGTTATATTTGATTATGAAGACAAACATTTTCTAGGAGTTTGTTTAATCCTATGTCTACATATCAAGGTTTTTACCAATCAGGCTGAAATAAATTCCCTGCCTTTTCACTGATGACCATGAACTGACCTGACCTGACCTGATTAACATCAGCTTGCCAACAACAAAAATCCAACAGCTGTCACTAAGCTAGATCCATCCAAACCTCGAGAGATCTAGATTGAGTGGTTGTTGATACTGACACAGGGCATTCAGACCCCCCCCCCCCCTTGCTTTTGGTCAGATGAAGTAAACATGGAATCATTATCTCTTGTTGCTTTATGTTTGGTGGTGGTTCTGATAAATCAATAAATATCAACTATCAAAATTGAAGATCAAGTGATGGTGACAGAAGGACATTCCTTCTGTTGCAATGATTGTGACCTACTGTCAACAAGAATGATACTTTACATTGTATTTAATTTACTATTTTAGAAACTTCCCATATTGTTGTTGTTGTTGTTGTTGTTGTTGTTGTTGTACTGCCACTCTTTGTTGGCTGTGACGAAACAGGTACACTATGACATGATGTTACAAACACAATAATTATTCCTATTAAGTAAAAATTGACTGGTGATTTACAATGTTGTTAAGGATGCCACAAATGCCCTAAGTCTCCAGTTAATAGGAAATATGGTATTAATTTAGGTGCTCCATACAGGGCTTCCACCTCTCTCCATCAGAATCAGGCTTAAGCAGATTAAGCTTGTGGGGCCAGCCCTGTGTCAGGAACCTGTATTGTGTGCATGTGTGTGTGTGGGGGTGGGGGGGAGCTTCTGTAATTAATATCTACAAGGGATGTATGGATCCTCATCACTGTGTCTGAGTGATACGTATGCTTTGGTAATCGACCAGTTATTATTGATAAAGATAATGATTATTATCAGGATAAAGGTTGATGTTGATTTCCACTGTTCATAAGAAAATTGTTTGAGAAGGAGTCAATATGGGGACCCACTTTCGATTTGCAAATTTACTCGTCAATTGTCAATTCACGATTATAATACGCGCCATAGAGATTTGCTGCGTCCGCCCTTTGCGAAAACATCTAAGTATCAGGGCTCCTTCAGGGTTAGCGGAACTAAAATATGGAACAGCCTCCCGTTGAAACTGAGGAGGGTTCTGGAATTAACAAGGTTTAAGTCTGGCCTCAAAAAGCTTTTTAAATCTAGGCGAATTTACCCCCATCGCTTACAGTAATTGAGTGTTACTATGTTAATACTTTTGTAATCTGAAATTCTGTATTTTGTAAAATGTTATTTGTAAGTAAATTTATGTTAAACAGAGCCCCATTCAAACCAGCCTCGCTGAACTGGGCACCTCTGTCTAAATATTTTTTAAATAAATAAATAAAAATATTATCAACAAAACGATTTCGTCATTAGCTTTTCTCTACACTCTGTAAAAACACTTTTGCTTGCTGCAGAAACACTGAAACTAAGGCCAGACTGGGAATTAACTCTGGGAAGTCGTTCTTAGATCGAAATGAATCGAAAATCCAGCGCACTCTCTATAAGAACGACGACATTTTTGCGGTATTAAAACATCAAAACAATCGGCACTTTCGGTTCTCCTTAGGTTGATGGAAACAGTAAGCTGTTTATGTGAACGAAAGGGCTTTGATGTTCTCGATAAACCCTAAAAGAACTCATAACTGAGGAGCTCCCACTGATGTACAGTCAGGATAAATCTTCGACTTTGAGACCAACATTCTCACCACAGTACGAAAGAAGAGAAGACATCGCAAATGTTCGTCGTTGTCTGGTTTGATAAGACCTAAAACAGCTCTAGTTTTTCTCCTACTTGTTCTTTCTCACTGTAGGTCTTGGAAGTTTCGAAAAGATACTCGATACTCCTGAACAATGTCAACATTTTGAGGCGATTTGTAACAAAAACACTGCGTTCGCGGGAACGCAATCAAGTCGATTGACGTCACTATGCGGTAAATTCGGCCCCAGTCCCCGGGACAGTTTTGAAGTGAAAAATAGGGTCTTTTGCCCGCGAAAGAAGAGGTTTTTAAAAATTTTAGGCAGGTTTTAAGTTAAGTATCGTCTTTTATACACATCAGACTCTCAAAAACCGAAGAAAGAATTTCATGTCATATACACTTTAATGCAAATGTCTTCTGATACTTCAACAATAATTGCTATATTTATTATCCCTTAACAAAATGCATGTACATACTGTATCCTCCGATGATTGGTGCAACATTTAAAACGTTTTCTGTGATTTCAGAGGGTTATGGATTATGGAATGAAAAATCCCCTATTCTCTTCTTTTCAGATAAAAACAGTGACAACCACAGAGTTCTGCCAGGGACACACTATGCGCTGGGGTGTGGCTTGGTCCTTCTTACCTGATGTTGTTGTGCAGGTGTGTTTGCCAACGATTAACTTTATGTTCTTCGAAACTAATGTATCAATTTCCATTCAACTGTGCTTGCGAGTTACGGACCTCAACACGGAAAGTGCAGGACAATTCGCTCACAACAAACTTGCCGATAATAATGCTAACTCAGCCCCACTTGAAAACTCGCCTTAAAAGACAATTAAACGAGATGCTCACTGAATAAAGAGCTGTCAGTAGTAAAAAGTGAAACACTTTTAATTTGTTTCTGTGCTATGCTATTTAATTGATTTTATCATGTGGGCAAGTAAACATTCCAATTTCTCCCTTTGAAACAAAACTGTTGAGTTCACTACAAGACCTTATAATATGCCGCAAATCTTTGTAACCCAACCGCTAGCGGCTTATTAGCAAGAAAAAAATGCTCACTTTCATTTGTCTCATATTGTTTTATCGTGAGCTTGGGTAACCTGTGTTTATACTCGTAGCTTGAAGCCTATGTACTTTCGTTAGGACTCTCCTTCGAAGCGCCGTAAACGAGCTAAAAAGGCCAAACCTCTTCAGTTAATCATTCCCGCTGAATTCGTGGCTGTACAACCAGGCAGCGATGAGCAGTTTCAAGCGTCGGAAAGAGTCAGTGCAGTAGTGAATTATGTCAAGAAGACACTAAATAAGTTAAAGGTTAGTCAGTACTGTGTTTCTTTTGTGAACAAAATATAAAACACGATGATCTAATGTAAATTGCCAAACGTAATGGCATTGCGTTAAGAAGTTAACTCGAGAAAAGACGATGCGGACCGCGCGTGAAGCAATTGCCAAAAGAGGGTGTGCATCTAGAGCCTGTAATCTGTGGGAAGGGTTTGCATGTGTTCGAAGTAAGCGATTAACTAGCGGGAAGTCAACTGTCTATTTTTGGACGGACGAATTCATTTTTTTTTTTAATTGGGATTAACCGTTTGAAGCTCAATTAGTTTTGATTGATTTGCTCAATGTGTTCCAGAAGAACACTTTTCCACCTGTTTTGGGTAGAAAAAGTTGGTTACAATTAACAACCCCCCCCCCCCCCAAGAAAAAAAAACAAACAACATAACCAAAAAAAAAAAAAAAAACACGGAAAAATCGAGTCGTTCAGCCAACCGAAAGCAGTTTATCCTTATAGAAAACAATCTAAGTATCCGGTTAATTGCCAGCACAATTTACAGGTCTAGGTCTTGGTCGAGTCAAACTCTCATCACATCTATCACAAGTTTTCTAAATGCGGGTGTTGATCTATAGAGCTAATTTATTTTTGTATTGGGCTTTTCTTTTCTTGTTATGTCTGGGAAAAGAGAAATGGCTTTTAACATTTTCATCTGTTGGAACTGGAATCATACTATCCGTTTTCACTTGAGGTATCTTGAGACTGTTCTCACAGTATCTGAGAGCTGCAAGCAATTGCAAAAAGACTTGAGACACTCGTTGTATTGACGGCCATTTCTGAATCAGTACACATCCCTCTCACCAGTGTTGACATTTTAACTAACAAGCAACAACATTGGGAGGTCAGAAATGGATTTAAGTTTTTCATTTGTTTTCAAGAGGGCGTTTTTAGATGGAAATTCAATGTTTTGGGAGTGTTTCAACCATTTCGCAACTGCTTATAGTAGAGAACATTTAAAACTCCTTGACGACAATCCGCTAATAAAGGGCGTCCGTTATCAAACCCTGTTTCATTTGGATTGGCAAGGGGTATGTCTAATATCTGGGCTTTATTTTATTCCCAACAGGTTACTATGGAAGAGCAGGACAAAGCCGGCAACTCCTGCCTTGCTTTTCATTGTCACGCTTCAGAAAAAACCTGGGCACACCAGAGAAGAAAACGGCGGGAAAAACTCAGGGAAAGCGCTGGGCAAGAAAATGCGGGAGAGAGTCAATCTTGTAGCGTGGACGAAACCACTAAGCAAGTTGCAGACGATGCTTTGAACGACATGAAAACTGAAGATGCGTTGGAGGAAGACAACACAAATACGAACACTATCTTAAAAGCTGACGAAGTGGCATCAGGCTCCGGTGTTTCAAAAGGTCCGGATTTCGGTTCTGATGAATGCCCTTCACATAGCAGTGACCCACAGCAGGGTGACACTGTTGCCAGACCTCTCTTGTCGTTCACGGTGCGCGTGGGGACTGGCACACAGGTCGCTAGTGACATGCCACGTGATAGTGTCGTGTTAGAGATGACGTGGATTGACGGACAGGACAAGAATGACTTGTATCAGTTATACCAGTTCTTTCAAAATAAGCTTTTAAAAGGTTTATAGTATAGTTCAAGTATACTGCCTGGGGTATACCTTTCTGTGCAGACAATTGTTATGGTTGTCACACTCTCTCTTTTATTGGAAATGCTGCTGACTTAAGAAAATTCTGCATTGCTAGAAAGATCACTTGTTGGTATGCGTTCCTATAGAACGCATTGAAATGTTTAAAGACTTTTTTTACAAGTTTTATTCTTAATTTCCGTGTTAATACGTCCTGCAATTTTGCATCCTTAAACAAAATTGCTAAATTTCAAAAGCTTATCACTATTAGTGATCTTATTATATTGGTGAACCATGGATATTTCAACATTGCGCATGCTTAAAAGTTCCATAATCATTATGTTGGGAAAAATTTACGATAAGAACCGAAACTCTATTCAGTGATTAGGAACGGGAATGAAAACTGTATGCAACAATTACAAACGAAATACTTGATTTTGTTTTTAATACATAGTTGTATTCGACTATTTTGGTCCATGATATGTCTGAAGTATACGGTTTTGCTTAGCATTATAGAACTCAAAGGACCGACTTTTTATGGAAACCCTGGATGACCGGCAAGGTTCAAGTAACCCACTCGGTAACTTTCATTTATGCTTGAGTAGAAACTGGGCAACTGAATACGGTGGAAGACTTTCGACGTTTATATTGTAATTAACCAAGTTATCTCAGACTGGCTCATACCAAGCTTAGACTGCAACATTGGAACCTGTTGAACTATCGTTAAAAAGAAAAAAGATATATAAGTACACGACGTTTTTATTCATGCTACGGTAGCTTAACAGCATGCGAGTTTAAAATGTAAGTACTTCTCAAAATAGTTGATAATATACCTTAAAAAAGCTGTTTACGTTTGTCATGATTTTTAACGGCCAAAAGTTCGCCAGCGCTTTTACCCAAAGGTGCTTGACAGATATAAAGTGGTCAGATATTTGGAAAAATGGCAACAATTGACTTTTCACTTTTGTGCATAACAATTACAATTTTGTATTTTAATGGTAAATACTCTATACATATTGTAGAGATTACTTCGTGGAAAGTGCGCGCGGACGTTTTTTCTGTAACTCAGGTTAACATCTGGTTAGTGTTTGAAAAACTATTGAGTGAAATGAACGAGTGAGTTACGTCACCAAAACGAACTATGACATATGTATCCGTGTCAACTCGAAACACAAAAATGGCGGGAAAGTGCCTCAGGCCAAGGGGTATCCCACTGTTTCTGAAACTTTCCAAATTAAATGGAATCACGCCTTTTGATCTGCCTTCCGGAATTTCTGATTTTTCCGCGAAAGTGGAACGCGTGTCATTTGAATTTTCTCCCGGAAATTCAGTTTTTTTTTTCGCTTTGTTTGTTTGTTGTTGTTTTTTTTTTTCTGCGTAAGTTTTAAGCTCAATAAGAGAGAGATTACTCGTCTGAATTTTTGTCGGGGCTCTCGAACCATACCTTAGGACTTAATTCCCAAAGCGTTTTCCCTTCTTTAATTCCACATAAAGCAACAGGTCACGTTACAATTTCAATGGCATTTCTCCATGAATTTTTCTATCTCAATTGGATTTGAAGACTTAAGTCGTCCGTTGCGTTTCGTTGTTACCAAAATAAACGAACATTCTCGGCATCCCTGTTTTTTTTTTTACCGGAAAGACTTTTATTTTTGTTGATTGCCCAAGCCGTTAATTTAAAGATAACAGACTGCGGGAACTAATCATGAGAGGAATTCATCCTGGCTGCCATTAAATCAAGAGTAAGAGTATAATTATAACGTAACGCTCTAAACTTGAAACTAGTGTCTATAGTTTTCTTTAACAAATGAACTGTATTACTATTACATACTTCACGAAACTTAAACCTCATGGCGAAATATAAAGGCTAAAACAGGAAACGTAATCCTGTACGGTTTTAAGCCATAACATCTTGAATAACACATATCATCGCCATAACGTTCACACGAAGTATTATTACTATTATAGTAACTGTATCGTTGTTTTAAAAATCAAAAGAGTCGGATATTCTTGTGTCACAGCGGTGCTCTGTGGTCATCTAAACAAGCGTGGATTTATCTCTGACACATTCATTGGCTTCGCATATCAGCCGTGCTTCGCTGCATGGAGGACAATCCGCATCTGTTCTACAAGGCTTCTTGTAAACACGGAAACACTGCAACCAATATAATATCAATTAGTAGGCATCAACCATGGTCTTTTTTAAATACCACTGCGATTCGATTCAGCGCCTGAAAGCGCTAATTTACTTTTGGTAGCTTAAGGAACCGGGGGGGGGGGGGGCGGCTTTTGGAATAGGGCGCTTGTTAACAAGACGACTCTCAAGGGGTTATTGGAAGGAGGGCGCAAAATCGAGCCATTACGATACGTGATTGTAATTGGTTCCATCCTCATTGTCTCTCCGATTGCGCGGGGCATGTGTTTGATGTGTTTGGAAAGTTGAATTTCGTTTTGTTTGCCGATTACAGCCACTTGCATCGCGACCAAAACAATTAGACGTCTCGCCCCCCATTTCTATGGGCGATATTTCAGTTGGTTGCGTCTCGCTGAGTATTCAGTCGTACAAAACTCGGCTTTGTATAGCCCAACTGTTAAATAAAGAAGTTAAACATGACACCAATGGGCAAAAAAGAACACATAATGAGAATGCCTCACGGTGAACAGAGAATTAGTTTCCATTGCCTCTTTCTTATACTGCGTTTTCAGATGGTAGGTTTGATACAGTATTGAATTCATGGAAGTTTCTATTTAACTTTAACTAAAAAGTATGTGAGAATAGATTGGGCAGTCAGAGTTGGAAATGCTATCATGCTAGAAAGAAACAATTTAGAACTCAGCCAACATGTCTAAATGGGGTTAGGGCACGATAGTCACGTGATCAGCGCGTCAGTGTTCAACGTACTGTTGATGTTTTGAACAGTGGTTTTGCGCTTCAAAGGAAATGGTTTAAAGATTCCTTAGACGTTTAGCGACTGCTGTTTCTTCAGTGGGTGAGAACGAACGCCTTTATTTCGTACTGACGAAACAGGTAAGCATTCTTTTTCACTGATGAACAGAGACAGCAGTCTGGAAAGGTCTGATAAATTTTTAAATCATTTCCCTTTTAGACGCACAAACACTATACAAAAGACAAAAATATCCAAAACTAAATGCTCAACATTGTTTGCATACAATTTTTCATTTCACTTTACTACATGTCACTTTTCTCACTTAGCTTGGGGCATGCGGTCTACGATGTTAAGTGCGACGGATGTACGTTCGAAACATTTTCTTTTAACTGTTAAAAAACACTTATCACCTTGGCAGCCAAATACTGCATGAAAATCGTAAAAGCATGATGAAGAGAGAGCAATCTCGAGATGTTTAAGGACTTTTGAAAACATTTCCTGTTTAAGTGCACAAACACTGGTCAAAACACCAAGAATATATGGTGGTGACTTAACTGAAGACACAGTAATAATTTTACTTGCAATTAATGGACAGAAGTTAGGCTAACAATAACAGACAGAAACTGACAAAATTTGTCCAGTCACCCTTTAAACTGTACACAGCCAATAACATCATGTCCACACTAATCAGAGACGTAAGACCATCAACCAATGGGAAACTTTTCACTTAACTTTGAAGATCGCTTCCGCTAAGGTGGGTCACGAAACGTCAAGTCCATACAAGAGTTCTTTCTACCCTCTCACTTCAAGAATGTCATGTGGCAAAAAGATGCCATTCAGTACTTCAAACCAGGTAAATTTATATGAAATTTGGACACAAAGAAGATCTTAGAGAGATATTCGCTTTAAACGGAGATTCTGCTTTGTAAGCATAAAATCGTGCCCTCTTCCGGTATGAGACTTGCAAGTTTTTCCTCTGACACTTTTTAGGTCAAGTCAATATCTGATAAGAAACCACACACTGGGAACAGCAAAACAAGCTATAGTCTAAGGGTAGGCCCAATATATACGAGAAACAAGTTGGGCACGTTTCAGACTAATCTACAACTTCCCAAATTTGTTGGCTTGGTTTATCAAATTCCCCTGGTCAGACAAAACCTTTAAATGGTTTACCAGTATATCATATTTGGTCTAGAAGTCTAGGAATTCATAGCTACTAGATTGCAAAAAGAAGTGACTAGTGGTGATTAGTGTAGACAGATCACTCACTAGCATAAAGTTATATTTAGAATACATCAAAAATGGTTTTGTTGAATGTGTCACATGTACACTTAGGTTGTTGAACATTTTGAAAGGTTTATGCCACAGGAATTTCGCTGCCGTGGTTATACTTGTCTCATAATCGAAATACTCTAACACCAGGAAGAAGGTGTCAAGTGCGCCCTCGAGAATAAACAAAAATAGATTGTAGTGGTTTGCCAATACATAAGGGCAAAACAAGAAAATATTAAGTCGCAGCCCATTTGTACCCGTAGCCATCCGCAGCTATACACTTGTTAACTACAAAAAAGATTTAGAATAAAACCGGACTGTTATTGGCAGGTTTCTGTTGATGCAAGTTTGGCTCTTGGCTTTTCAAACTGGTACTTAAAATAGCTGACTAGGTCCGTTCTGGTATGGGGAAATGACAGTCTCTTAAGAATGAAAGACACCCAATTAAGCTACAATGAATAACTGCATGTTAGTACATTCAGATCATAACATCTCGTCCCAAAATTTGCAAAAAACGCCTAAAACGAACTGTAACGCGCTGTCTTGTTAAAATAAAAGTCCTGCTGTGTCTTAGAGCTTTGTTTTTGGAGGTGCCAAAGGATCGTATCAAGGGGAGATCTTACTGAGAGAATTTACAGTAAGTACACTGTTTTGTAATGTTTCATAATGTTTAGTCATGTGATAAATGAGAAATCACATATTTAGGAAGCGAGCTGGGTAGCTGCGAGTCTCCCTGTTGCCCAGTGAGTAGGAGAAACCAAGTTATACATGCAGAAAGCCAAGATGAATTCGACTCTCGTTGGAGACTCCACCAAATTGAGCTCAGTTTACTTAACATAAACTCGAGATAGCCTAGCTTAACATTTTGTCACATTTTTTTCTTATTCAGTCGTATGTTTCGTCGTGCAACATAACTGGATTCGAGAACTCGTCAAATTTAAAATTTCATATCAGAGTTTTTAAATATCGTTCGAAATAAACATAGTCCATGAGCGAACTCGCAAGCAAACGATGACCAATACTTATGTTTGTCGGATAAATAGTATTTCTTGACGCAAGAATTTTGAATATTGTTGCGGACAAGTATTTAATAAACGACTGTTGGTTTTCCCTTGTGAAATTTGACCTGCTGTGCTTCAATTTATTTTCACGATGTTCATCACTGAACGGGATTATTATAATTTTTTTTTACTTTCTCGTAAACTGTGATTTTCTAGCTGCCGTCAACAATGTTGCAGTGTGGACGATGCCGAACGGGACATATCGTTATCATTATGCTTCATTATTATGCTTTTGTATGTGTGAAACGTGTTCTCAATTCAAAGATGCGGCTTTTTGGCGTTCAACTTGCAAACAGTACTCCTACAACACGACGTAGGACCAATTTACAAGTTATGGGTTTGATAATCGTTCCACCTTGGTCAAATATTTTCTGCTGACGTCCACAGCGGAAGACATTGCACTGCTACAGTTTTCTTAACTTTTCACTTCCAAGAGTCCCTAAAATCAAAATTCAAGACGAATCCCAAATTTCATTTTGTAAAAAATACTAAAATATAAATAGTACCATGTGAAAATACTGCTGGAGAGGTTTCATTTGAATAGTCATACCTTAGGATTTCGTCCACAGAGTCAAAAGTTAGAATCACCTAAATGTGTCCATAACTGACTCTGGGAATGAAAGGGTTAAAGGAAGCCCACTTATTAAATTTTTGTTAGAAAAATGTTACTTTGCTAGATATCGTGTGAACAAGGGCCAACCATTCAATGCCTGCAATGGGTGTGGAACAACCGTAGCTAACAATACAACTTACTGGCATTCTCCTGACGATGATATCGTAAATGCTCTCTTTCTCACACTTCAGTTCGTAGTTACAGATTAACGGCGTTGAGTTATGATGCCTTTGACATGCGCAGTCACTGTCCTCCGTGCAATCTTTGCCACGAATCTTGGAGCACTGAAAATAATTACAACAACGAACGTTTGTCGTGATAACAGCTGACAAATACTTGTTTTTAAAAACAAGACAACTAATCTTTTAAGTTTGAAACGATCACAAAAACTATCGACTCTAAATGTAGAAACAATTGACAAATTTTGCGATTGAGCTTTAGGTGGGGCTGGAATCTTGAAAAGAAAAATGCACAGCTTTTAGATATTTGTGAAGTCTGTCCCGCTAAATTCAAAGTAGCTTAGTTCAGGTTTCGTCAAACGTTTTCGGTGGATATACAGTAGATCTCATTTATTTCCAAACTGGCAATCTCGAATCCCATGCAACCTCGAACTGAAAGTTGCTTACCTTTCATTTACTTACTATTTTCTAGTTATTCACTATTGCCTAGATCTCGAGCTCGCTCATAAAGTAAAGTATAGTTTATTATTATTCACTTCAATAAGTAAAATAAAAAGGACTGCACTATCCCGCAAATAGCGGTAGCTACTCTGGGCGGGTAGTGTTTACATTCGCTCATCTCGAATCCTCTCACAGTAAAAGAGAGTGTGCCTTCCAGTGAACAAAACAAAGATTCATTTTAATGTGCTGTAACCTAATTATGATGTCGAATAAATCAAAAAAAAAAAAAAGAAAGAAAAGAAAAGAAAAGAAACCGTGTCACGAAAGATGTTGGCATACAAGAGTTCACTTATATATTAATATTAGGTACCCAATTTTTTGTTAGTTTGGTGAAAAAAAAAAGGCAGAAGTAATAAATTAAAACAGTATGAATTTCCAATATTGTGTAAAGAGAGCTTTACTGCCGTCTTTGTCTGCTCTCTCTCTCCAATAAGAGGGTACGGTGTCCTGTATCATAGCTCAGATTTATTAAAATACGAAATTTGACACCACTCTAGCTTTCCAAAATTTCAGCCATCTTGAACAATTTTCCTCCTTTAGAATTTGAGGTAGCAGAGTCTTCTTTATTTCTCGGTCTGTGTATGGCCGGATTGGCTCTCATATTTGGGAAGAACAGTTGAAATTTCTGTTTGCTGTTGATTTTTTTGCTGTTGATGCTTACAAGAAACAAGAAACCGAACGGAAAAGTCTAATTTTAATTTCAGGCCGGTGAAACGCCCTTAAGATATATAAAAATTGAAGAAGGAAACTCTCAACGATATATGTATGTGTAATCAAATGGTGACGAGTGAAATTAGGAAATAATTTCACTTGCGTTTTGTCAAAATTCTAATAATTTCCCGAGCCTTTAGGCGAGGGAAATTATTGGAATTTTGACAATACGCAAGTGAAATTATTTCCTAATTTCACGAGTATACCATTTGATTACCTATTAATATCATGGGTGACAAATTACGCTCACAATCGTGCAGTTTTGACTTGTTTATCGCATCGAGAACTCCAAGCATTGAAAAGTTTAAGGCATACAGTTTGGCCAAAGCTCACAATTTTCTGAGAGAAATGATGAAAAAAATATTGTGGGAAGTTTATACCTCGCTTCGACGATTTCGTATATTTGTAATCGACAGTAAAATACACCAGGCTCTGCATTTTTACTTGAAAAGTACCAAAACAAATCGCCCGGCAAAGGTTACCCGTGTTTTATCCGGCAAATTCATTTAACCGAGCACCACCTTGCTCAATCGGCAAGGCTTCACAAATGCAGTTCAAAATACGCACAGCAAACTTGTTTTAACGAAAGTAAACTTTGGAAGCAAATTTGTATAAAACTGACCTCTCTTCTATTTGAAGAAGTGCCCAAATCCACTGAATTACTTCTCTGAGTTCGCAGTCAATCACTCGATCAGCAACTGCCAGCTTGCCGTTCATCAATTTTCGTTGTCACACTATCACAAATAATCTCTTCTTTTTGCCTCGCAGTTGGTTTCTGAGAAGCTCAGTCAATTAAATGTCAAATTTACAGATTACCGATTGTGTCCTCAACGAATATTTCCAGAATTTCCGTAGTTCTGCACAAAACATCTTCATCCGTAATATCTTGGCACTGAGCTGTAGGCCCGTTGGCATGGCAATTTTGTAATTTCACATGTGAAATTATAAATTAACGCTAAAATTTCGCGCCAAAATTAAGGAGTAATTTGTTACCCATGATATTAAACTAAAATCCATCTTGTTCCACTTGTTTAAAAGGGGATACTTTAATGGATTTAAATTTGAGGAGTTTCTGGTCTTCAGACGAATTTCCCGTCTTAGGCTCCGTCCCTAATTGAACGTTCTTAATCGATCTTATTTGAGAACGGCTATTTTTATACGGTTAAGCTTCCCACCAACACGTAAAGGACTCAGAAAGAGATTGAAAACGTATTGAAAACTGAAGCTCTTTTAAAAACGTTACCCAGAGCGGAAGTTTTACAAACGTGGAGAAAAACGAAGATTTCTTTTTACAGCATACAGTTTTGCTTTATGTCCACACTAAAGGATCGAATGAGACTAAGGTTTTCGAAAACAGTTAAATAGCAACATCGGAACAAGACCTAAGTTACCTGCAAAGTAGCCTTTTGGATCGTTTTCAGTGGTTCATGTGTGGACAGACAGCGAAAATGAATGCATACGTGAGAGAATAGCGTTTCCGACGTTTTGATTTGCAAACTGATATATTTTTCAAAGGGCAAGCTTTCAACACAAACGCTTACGACGAAATGATTAAAAGCGCAGCCAAACAGAGGTTGTCATAAATGCTGTCTAAGGGAGACATTTTGAAAACGGAAAATTATTTGCTTACGTCTGGACAGTTTAAATGGACAAAAGCGAAGATTCCTTTTTTATAAAGTTTGGCCTCCCGTTCACATATAAACGATCAAATGACAAGGTTTTCGAAAGTTTTTACGTAACAATTACGTAACTATTGAGTAACAACACCAGAAAATTCATAAGTTCTCTGCAAACTTTTTTTTGTCCTTTTTTATGGTTTATGTGTGGACATACAGCAAAAAAGAATGCACATGACTGAACGAAGAAAGCTTTGAAAACGCTGTGAAAACTACATTTTTAACCTATATTTGCACCGGGGTAGTAGAGGAGTTTCTGGTCAATGAAGTTAGCTAATTCTGTAATTCTTTGTTAAACAAGATCACTTAGCAATGAAATACAACCAAGCCAATATTAAAAACAAAAACAAAAAAACGTACCTGTTTTTGGTGACCAGTTGATTTGGTCTCAGTCACAACCAGGAACGTAAGCAACAGTACAAAGAGAAATTTCATCGCTTCCATCTCTAGAATGTATTTTATAGATATAGTTAGGAAGAACACCTGTTTAATATACTCCAAGACCGAATGCAGCTCTAAATATAGCCTGGGTTATGCAATGACAGGACTGGACTCTGCACTCCGGGACTCTGGACTCTCGAACTAAACGCGATTAAACCCTGCTACTCGCTAAGGCCGGAGTCTTCGCCTAGACATCCAGGCTTATACCAGGCCTAACCTATGCTCTGTTTAAATAATTAGCCCTAGGTTTTATCAACATTTACATCTGAAATTGTGAACCCCGTTACATAAGCTGACTTAATATGTGACTCTAAAACTGAAGGTTACGAAAATGATCCTAAAAGAGTAAATCAGTAAATTCCAAGAGTATCATTTTCTTGTTACATAACAATCTGAAGAATCGGCAACGTAACGAGGTAGTTACAAGGAATTTGGGTAGATTTATGCAGCTTTTTATTTATTTTTGAACAATTTAAGAGAACTTGTTTAAAATTCAAACAAAAACGTCTTAGTCACTGCTTGAATTAGCTTTCTTTTTTAAATTAAGTATCCAAACTAAAACACAAAACCTAATTGATATGAGGAATTATTTACAGAACAATCAAGGGTGATATATCAGGGTGACACTATCGTTGACTGAAGACATTTTGGATCGTCCTGCCTTCCACTGATAACATTCCAAGTTTAAACTGAACTTAATTGCCGCGAAATAAAACACTAGTTACAGCAAGACAAACACTTATATTAGTGACGAGGAAGGCCAGATGAAAATCATCAGGCTTATTGGATTCCGGAATTCCTCTTAACAACGGTTTGGTTATAAAGAACGAGTTTAGGGCGAGAAGAAGTAGCAGAGCATAAGTAAGAAAAACCATGGAACCACATACCATGCATTTCTGAGCTTTTTGCTATTTATTTGGAAACGGGCCACTGAACCTGTTGATATTTCCAGTTGGCACAATTTAATCCCTTAATTTTATTGGTCAAAATTTGGTGGATATCTTACTATTTGCCACCAAAATGGAAATTTTCTACGACGTTTCTATCTTTCTTTTACGTTTTAAGCAATTCCTGTTAAAGCTTTTAAACTTTAGATTAAAACAACTTACTAAGGCAGTAATCTTGTCGATGTGATTTCTTAAATACAACGATAATTCCTTTTCAGTTAAGAGCTAGACAACGTTATCCATATTTCTGTGAAAAGGCTTTCAGACATTCAATCGATTTCTTTCGTTTGTGATTTACAAATACAAATGTGTGGCTCACTGATGGATTGCTTAAGGGCCTGGCTAAACTTAAGGAAACATTGTTGCGAAAACATTGCTGCAGAAGCAAATGTTTCCCTGTTTAGCCGCGCGAGTAACATATGTTGCGGAAGCAAATTTTGAGTCTTGGAGGCAAGGAAATGTTTCTGAATCAAGTCAAAAACATTTTTGCTTCACAGACGCAAATTTTGCTTCCCAAACGTATGTTTCCCAGTTTAGCCACCTAAGGAAACATGTCTGGAAGCTATGCTTCTGCAACAAGGTTTCCTAGTTTAGCCAGGCCCTAATAGATATCAGACGAACCACTGATTTGCCATTCATCTAATTACATGTGTTATTTATGAGATAAGAATCAGAGAGGTTATGGTGAGAAAAAATGCGGCTGTAGGATTGTAAAGACATGCCTAGGCAAGGCTGACCTTATGCTCAGAGAACAGATTACTCGCACAGATTACACCGGTTTATTAGCAATAAGTAATCGAACTTCCTGTACCCTTTCAGTTAGTAGTTTGTTTGCCTTCCAAAATTAGTTCTAGTAAGTATTTGGCATGGCTAGCCTTAGCATAATAGACTGATCTCGTCGATTACATCGACTAATGAACTCCGATTCACCGCATTCAAATAATGCAATTTACACTCCGCTAAGCCATGGTTTTGGAGTCCTCGTCTAAACCTCGATTTAGCCTTAAACTAGGTTTACTGAACTTAGTCCTCGTTTAAATAATCGACCCTAGGTTTTCATCAACGTATGTGTCTAAAATTGGGAACCACCTTTCATAAGATGACTAAATGCAGAACTGAGGTAACAAAAATGGTCGCCAAAAGGTAAATAAATTCAAGGAGTATCTTTTACTAGATGCATAACTGCATGTGTAACTGACACCTCAGATATAGGTAGCGGTGATTGAAAGACGTTTTCCTTGAATTTAGACAGAGATTACACCAGTCTTCCGATTAGAGACGGTGTCTTTTTTCCTTTCTTTAGACCTTAAGACTAGGATACACGAATAACTTTTCATTTCACAAAATCTCGAAACTTATTAGTCGCTAAAAGTAGTAGCCTTTAGGTATATCGCGTTATAATTATTTATACATAACCACCGCCTGGCGATGTCTGTGTGTCGCGATTGGTAAACCTTTGACACTATCATTGAATTGATTCTTTTTACATCACCCTGCTTTTCAATTGATAATATGGTTCACTTTGAAGACGTGGACTTTATTAGAAATAAGTAATTGAATTTCCTGTATACTTTCAGTTAGCTTGCTTGTCTTCCAGAATTAGTTCCAGAAAGTATCTGGGTGACCCTGTCGTAATAGATTCATTTTGTAGATTACTTAAGTTTACTAGTAATTGAATTTCCTGTACAAATTCTGTTAGGTAAACTTTTTTTGTCTTCCAGATTTGGACCTAATAACTGTTACGTTTAAAGAGTATTACGTATTAAGCAGTGTGTTGCCTTCTATATGTACTGGAATGGGCCAACTACATTTCAAAACCCGTCAACAGACAGTTAAATTCTCTTGGCCTGCCTCCTTTGGGGACGCCCTCTTTGCACTAAAACAGCATCAGGGCGATCTTTTAAGCGAAAATTTAACCTTGAACCGTCAGCCCTTAAAACACCCGACACCCATTAAAACAATCTTCAAGAAATCTTATGACGAAAATAGCTTTAGTAGTTACTATTCTTTGCAAACCATGGTAGCCCACGAAGTTAAAAGGATTATTTGAAAAGTGAGGGATAAAATCCAATTATGTTTACGCCAACGCATTTATTTTGAGTATTTCAATAAACGCCATTGTATTATGGATATCTTCAGCGGGGACGTTTCCTTGTAATTAATTTGCAATCTTAGTTCAATGAATGGCCAAAATTTAAACACATGCACGAGGCTTACGTATCAAGCCTGGTTTTTACTACGACGACACAAGAAGAAACACGAGCATAGGTACAAGCGCAAACAGCCTTTACATCAACGTGCACAAGCAAACAAGCAAACGCCCTTTTGCAAGACGAAGACATTTTCTTTTTCCTTGCCCTTTTATGTTAGCAGCAATTTCTTGAAAAGCAGACAAGAAGAATGGATGTTTTCTGTTCTTTAGGTTCTGTCATTTCACTAGACAGGCCCTAATGCTATACTTATATGCTTGCGGTTATGCTTATGTCGCGGTGATTTTTCGTAAAACCGGCCAGACAAGAAGACCGCCGGTATAAGTGTGTTAGTTCCCATCCTTGCTTTGGCTCTTGCGTGCAGAACTATCGCTTCACTAGCTAGAAAGGCTGCTATGCCAAACTTAAGATTTAATTCGTGAGTCGCTAGTGAAAAACCACGCCTTAATGGTAAGTGTTTGAAGTATAATTCAAACTCTCGCTCTTCTCCAAAAGCATGAAAACAAAAAGAAATAAAAGAAAAGGATAAAAACGAGAAAGATTTATGTCCATCGAATAGTTCCACAAATTTGTGATCACTCAATCACTGGTGCATATTTTTTTAATCTCCTGATAATTGAGCAAGTTTGAATACCTTAGCCATCGACAAACGAGAAAACACAGTTAGGTGGCCTCTTCCACAAGCTACAAATTAGGGTTATATATCTTATCGTTACCGGCATCCAATGGTAATTGAATTGAGTGGAATGCAATTCGGGAAATAATACAAAACGAAATCCAAAATCGGCAAAACAAAGACAGCGAGTCCCTCTTTAAATTGCAGACTGGTGAGGGACTTTAAATGAATACATTTTTTATTTTAAAACGAATGAACAGTTTTGGTCTATAAGAGGTGAAGACGGGTTTTTGTGCATGACGCCGTAGCTATTTTATCAGCAGACCCTGCTTTGACTAATGTTTTCAGGTTATTTCGACGTACTACATTCGCCAACCATAATTGAAATAAGTGCGCGAAGGACCAATCAGATTAAGCGTATGGCTATATTGCTGTAATTAGTACATGTTTCTTTGGCATCTCAGATTTTTCTGGCAAATTTCTATGACCTCTACACGCCTCAACGCTGTTTAAGATATTTATCTTGTAAAAAAGACGGAAAGCACTGAATGTCAACAATTTCCAGAGAAAACATATTTTGAGTGTTTATTGGTCATATGCACAAAGGTTATCGCGAAAACACATGTTTTATTTCTTTCCTTGACTTTGTTTGATAACTCTTGATGAGCCATACAACTCCATGTATCGCCGTAACTGAAAAAAGGTTGCGTCGTGAACGTCAAGCTTTTGTTTGTTTTGTTTTGTTTTGTTTTTTGTTTTTTGTTTTTTTTTTTGGGGGGGGGGCGCTAAAATTTAAAAGTTGACAACCAAAAATACATGCACCTTTTTTCATTCCTGGTAGCCTCAGTTGCATCGAAGTAAGCATGGAATTACAGTTCATGTTCTTAAACGGGTTGTAAACGTTTTACAATTTCTCTCGGTTTCAGTCTTGACTTCCTCGCAAACATAAAAATAAAAAATAAAGAAGTCCAGGGTATATTAGCCGTTGTGTAGTGAACTACAAGTTCATTAAGGCTACACTCAAGTTGGGGCGCAATCACTCATGAAAGTCCGCTTAGAAAAGACTGTTCTACCATGCACGCTTTGCTTTTAATCATCTTACAAACGTTTGAAAGTCAGATCTATAGTTGTTTCCATGGGAATTTATCGTGAGTTTCACGAAATGTCAAAATTGCATATATATAAACCATTAACGTGTACGTACCTTGTCAAATGACTGTTGCTTCTTGACTGTTTTGTACCCTCTAAACAGCATTTTAACGATTTTGTTTGTTTGTTTAGAGGTTTTGGTTTATCACTTAACAAATTGTCTTTGCATCAATTAACGTTTGAATACCATTATAGCAAATGTTAAATCCTTTTAACTGCAATTCGAGAATAAATGATTTTGGCACTCCCCACGTATTTTTCGGCCATTCATTAACGGGAAAAGAACACGCGCCATGCACATTAGCATTTGATTCTCTTACAAGCGTTTGCTAATCGTTAACTGAAAAATATAACTATTTGTCATTCCTGAAATATTTGATTTTATCAGAGTATCAACAGAATAAACTTAACAAACGGAAATTGCAACTTAAGTACTGAAATCTTTTAAACACCTGTTACTTAACAGTTTCTGCCAGTTGATGATGAACAAATGTACTGTACGCACGTTCAGTTACGTAATGAATAACACCTAGGGCGCATGATCAATTTAATTCTGTAATACTTGCCTGTTCACGCCTCTCCATCTCTAGAAGCAATTCTCGAAACACACTTCACATTCGATTATCAATCGGAAAGAATGATGATTCAGCCTAAAACTGTTTGGAAGCC
The DNA here is from genome assembly GCA_964017195.1 of Siderastrea radians. Classification (NCBI taxonomy): domain Eukaryota; kingdom Metazoa; phylum Cnidaria; class Anthozoa; order Scleractinia; family Rhizangiidae; genus Siderastrea; species Siderastrea radians. The sequence continues at coordinate 4,244,566 of OZ024897.1, read as the reverse complement.
CGTAACTGGAATTGTGCAACATGTCTACGTTGACCATCACTGGTATCTCAAAAGTGAACCGACAAATAAACGGAAATTGTAATTCAGCAGTGAAAATTGTTTGAATCCGTTTTAATTGCCATTAGTTTCAGTTTACTTCAAGTAGTTAACAAAATCAATAATTTTTCCTTTCATCGACACTGAATTACAGTAGAAAAAGAGAGCAAGGTCGTCTTTGTAGGGTAAAAATGATTGCAGATAAAGGAAGCGTGTGTTGTGGAACTTTCCCTTTTTTGTTACAAACTCGAACAACAAAAATGATTCAACATTTAACGAAAGGGAGAACCACATGCACGAACACTTGTACAAAGAGCCAAGTGTTCCAGTCTTAAAGTATGTCGAAGGTGGTGCCACGATACCTGCATTCAGGCACAATCAGCAATGGCCGAATGCAGAAGACGGGACGCGGTGATGTGGAGTTGATAAGATGATTGCTTACATATTTTGTTTGAGCAAATTACAGAGTTTTGCAGAGATATGCAATTTAACTTATGTAGACAAAGTATATAGAGACTCACGCAGTTCTGGTCGGTTCAAATACCACATTTAGCTGGCACAGCCGCAAAAGATAAGTGATGATCCAATTATGTAAACAAAAATGCTAGTTTTCCAATTTTGCCTGAGCAAATTACGAGAGTTTTCCAGAGCTACGATTACGTTAGGTTATTTATGTAGAATGACTGAAGAAAAATGCTGGTGTGGCAAGTTCTAAAGTTCAACTTTTACATTCAGACCTACTCAAAAAACTGCCCAACAAAGCATGGCCTCCGAATAACCACCAGACATAAGAATGATGTAAAAGAAGTGGCCCTTTAAATAATGATGTATTTTGTTTTCTAATAAATGCATGTTTTTCCTTAGCGACCAAATTTCCAGTCACATGTACGTAGTTAATAACTGATGAGGCATCAACTGCATGAAGACCTACTTGACGGAGCATATGTGACACTGTGTTGCAATTTTAGAAATTGAAAGCTTTCATTTCCAAGAGAACAAATTAGGAGGTCTGCCAGACTTGCCTTTGTAGAATACTGAAGGTAGTTGCTGGTTTTATAACTTCCAAAATTCAACTGTATTCACGTGTAAGCGGCGACGCAGAATAAGTTATGCAATTAAACAAAAAAATAAATGCCTGTCCACGTTTTGTAACCTAGAGCAAACTACGAAAATTTCCCAGAGTTACAGCATAGACTTTCAAAGTACCGTGGCCCACTCTTGGACCTTTGGGGGTGGATTTTCAACACTTTGTAAAAGTGTGAGTAGCTGCACGCGTCCTCTCTTTACTTACCTCGTTTACGACTTGACACTCTTGTGATAGGAGTAGCCGCTCTGATATGGCTGCAATTGCTCGGAGCCGCCCGTTTTAAATTGTCCGAGACCTCCAACTGAGTGAGTAGTCAGCAACATTCGATCTGTCGCCAGTTGCAGTAACAGATACGGAGGTCATTAATAGTACTCATTAGTGAAATGTCAGGAAGGTCGGAATTGCCAGTTGTATCTCAAGCTAAAGTTACAGGTTCCAAACAGTTGCCAAAAACAAAATTGGCATTATCTGGTTTTGCGGCTATGTTGTTACGTCTAACATTGACTCTATAATCCGTCTTCTCTTTCTTACGGGACATCAGAGGGCATGGAAAAGAAAGAAGAGATATTGCGAACAAACTTGTGCCTGAAGCAGTGTCAATGATGTACAACGTACATCCAATTTGGTAGAAATGACTTAAAAGCATATCAGTTTATTGGATGTAACTGCATCACGTTATGAGTGCTCTGGCGCCGCTAGTAAACAACACACGCCCTTGTTGTTATACGTGCCGTTTTTTGACAAGGCTGCACCTTTAAATGCTTTAAAAAAACGATATTCGACTGACCAAAATATGACAGAGAACAGAGAAATTCCTGGAACAAAATTAGGTCTAAGAACTAGGGTCTAGACTACCTGAAAACGCCTACAAATCATGAACCGGAATGTATGTCTAAGAAATCGAATTTGACTTCCTTTAAATCCCAGACAGCTTTGTCAACCATCCTTGATCACATTCGCTCATTCACATTATCTAAAACACAGATAAAATGATACATTTCAAAGACACTTCATCGAATTTGTTGGCAAGAGAGACATTGATGTCAATTTCCTGAACTGTTTTGTGCCTAAGAAGGTCCATAGGCCTTGCTGGGTGTTCTTAACTAAGGCTTAAAGGTTAAGCCGCAAAGATCCTTGCTAAAATAGCAAAGCCGGCAGCCTCCCATCGCGAAACTGACAGTTCCCTCTCTGCATCATTTACTAACATTTACTGGGAAGTATTCTTTCATAAGGTAAGAACTAAATCTGAGATTTCCCTACCAGACGTTGTTTAATTTTCATACGTTTTAAGCCGTTTTCATATACCTAATTTTCCTAAGGGTCGTTCCCATTTCGACGGATTTTCTATGTTTCACCAAAATGCCCTCCACCACCCCAAAACCCCACGCAAGCTGTTTATTACTGCATTAATTCTTTTTGTTTTCCTGCATTTGACATGAAGAACTGCTCTAAAAAACATAACTAACTGTTCAACACAAATGAAAGATAAGTCCACTTCAGATGCGTTCTATCTTTCATTGATGTGTTTAATTTGATAAAATGGGAAGTTTCTTGAAATTGTCGTAAGTGCAGTTTCAAAGCTAGTCGCATGACATCTGCCTGAATCGAAACGTTATATTTATTCATGATCTCCCCCATTGAAAAAAAAACAGTATCACTTACAGATCTAAATAATCACTATAGGCATCATTGTTGAGGTTTGGTTTATAGACTACAAAACGTATTTGGTTGTTTAAGAAGGGATTAATTTTTTCTGACGTAAGAGTTTGCCCACCCACACATATTTGTTTTTTGAAACCAAGGAGTACCTCATACTGCGAAAGCCAGAACACTGCGACCTTTGATGACAGTAAAACCACTCAACCTTCACATCTGAACAAAGATTTATTATAATCAATTTTTGTCACATTTAACGTTTTCAGTGTGGCAAGATTTGAAAAACTGAATGATTTGTTGAAAAAAGTTGACCTGTCAACCAGGTTTGAAAGACACATAGTTTTACAGTTCCTTTATGGCAGTTGCCAACATCCTTCAACTTTACACGTCTATGTCAAGTAAGCTTATTAAGTGTTTACCATCAAACAAATGTAAAATTGTCGTATATTTTGAATTCCTTTCTTTCCCATTATCGCCTTAACCATATTTTATGTCTTTTATGCCTACACCATTTCAATCCACAGCGTCAAATCCAAAACACCTTGCGCAGCAGGAGCAATGAGTTTAAAAAAAAAAAAGAAGTGTCAGTAGCCAAAAACCACAAACATTCGTCACAACTCAACTTTTCAGGCCGCACTCATTATCTCCAAAGCCGTTTTCGCATAAAAGTTCAATTAAAGTTCAATTGAGTCGTAATCGAATTATTATTGGAAAACCCCATACCAGCCAGATTCACCCCATGATTATGGACATTATGATTATGTCGTAAAACGCATTATTATTTGGCCTTATTCCACTACCTCTTATGCAGGACGTTTGAACTGCGGTGTATTTAAAAGTACTTAGATAGCTCAAATTGCACCTCATTCGATAAAAATTAAGTCATGTTATGCCTATAGATTAGATCTAAGCCATAATGCACCGCCATAGAAAATACATATTAACCTCTCTGGCCTGGGTCAAATGTGTTAGATTTTTATCCCTGCAGTTGCAGAACGTGTAATGATTCCTGAACAGATCGTCCAAAATAAAAAATTCTGAATACAGTTTGAAATTTTAATAACAAGATAGTTTCCTTAATTGGAATTTGTCTTTCTTTCCCGTTTTTTTTTCTGTTATCAACTGTAATATAACGTGTGTTGTTTGTTAAATAAAGTAATTAGAAAAACTCGTATCGTAACACGGCAAAGCGTGATTTTAATCTGCTACTTTTTTTTAAAAAATTGGATCAGACGATTGCATCCGTTGCTCAAGTGGAGGTTATTTTAGGTCTTTTAAGATAAAAAAAAACTCCTCAACCGTACAGATTTGAGCACCAGGCTTGAAAAACTGATTTGATTGCATGAGATTTAAGTTCAGTCCTGAAGACGTGAAACGCATGCTTATTGTGTGTATTGCAATACCTTAATTTACTTCACAAAATCACAAGCGCTGATTTGGAAAACGTTCAAGATATCCTGAGGCATTTTAATTACCACGCGGTGACTTAAATGACAATAGAATTCGAGGCAAGTTAAATACCAATCGCGATTCCCTGACACTGAGGGCCATATTGTTGGGATCTGATTGGTCGGTAGCCGTGTTGTATTAGCTAATACTAACACTATTATCCTACACTATGCGCTCTATTGGTCGAACAACTTTTTCATATTAACTCTGTGGAAATTGAGGCAATTTGTGCGTTTCTTCATAAAACAAGCAGCAAACTTTTATGGTAAACTTCGTGGAAATTGGACGAACGTGCAACAACTACGTCTCGTATTTTCAGTATTATATTTTAATAAAAGCTATAAGAACCAATAAGAACCCAAAAATAATGGATCAGTTTTATTTAAAATTACTCAGATAGTTCTGAAACTATAAGGAAGTGTGCTTGCTGGCTACAGATAGTAAGGATGGAAATGGAATTCAGCCTTAAAAAATTGGGCCTCTCTTTTTAAGCTTCTCTTTTGAGTCTTCGGAAAATCGCAAAAAACTGGTCTTCCTTTGAGAAAATCACCAGGTATCTTTCTCCTGATGTTCCAGGACATTTCGAGTACGACAAAAATTGCCTATGTTTATCACAGTTTTGATCCAAAAGCAAAAACATCTTAATGTAACCGCTTCTTTTTTTTTAATTTTTTGACGCAAACATGAAACTCGACCTTAAGTTTTCATGTGGCGTTATCAAAATTCTAAAACGTAAACTAAGGCACAGCAAAGATGCTCTTTCATTATAATCAACAAACTAGTGAGATAAATCTTCAAGGAAAGTTTCATGTCCCTATATTGCTTCATTTGACAACAAAGCACTTTGAATTTTTTTTTTCCAATGCGTACGTGGCAACTCGCAACACATGAATTCTCAAAATGTCATAAAACCCCAGTATTTTTACGTTACTTTTTAATTGTCAAGTATCGCAATAACGTAAAAATGTCATCTCCGTAAGTGTGAAGAGAAACTAGGAATGTTGATTTCATTCACTGCCTCATTTCTTGTACTGACTTTGATGGCCGCCATATTGGTGCCCCCCAATAGGGACACCAACATGTCGGACGCCGTACTGTGACTTGTAATTTTCTGAGAATTCTTTTCTCAATAACTTTGTTCTGAAGAGTACTATAGACCCAGAAGAAATTGTTGTCGTTGCTTGTTTTTACTCACCATTTACCTCTTTTGTTTCTAAATGTTGCTCGTGCAAGCCAAGAATTAGAAATTGTCTATGAAGAACTTCAACTTTCACATAAACTCTCGAATTTTCTTAGTCAAATTCCGGTCTCTTTTGTATTTCAATAGGATACGGTAAGCATGGACACCATGTTGGATTTTTTATCTCGCAAGGTCTGGAGGAAAAAAATCGCTAAGAATATCGTGACCTTCAATTTTGAAAATAAAAGGATTAAGGCTTAATCTTGATTCGGGCGTGGGTTTCTCGAAAGCCCACACCTTTACGGGCCGATTGCGGGCACCATAACTTACACTGTATCTTGTAAACAAAGAAGTTTCTAAGCATACAACTTAGTTATAAGTTAGTTATTTCTTAGTTATTTCTTATCTTGGGGACATGTTATATAACAGCTTTGTAGAATGATTGGTTCGTATTTTTACAATAGCCTTTCGAGACCGAAACGTTTTCGGGGCTTTCGAGAAATACGCCCAAAGTCGTATTTCATGTTTTTTATTTATTATTATTTTTTTTAGGATTATGTTTCTTCTAAGGTATTATTAGTAACTTCGAGAATCACTTAAGTCACGTTATGATGACCCGCCTATTACCAAGAACTGACGAGAAGTTCTCATCAACCAGATGGGCTCATAAAAATACACGAATAACTCATTATTTTACAAACTGCTTCGCCTACTAACAAAGGTAACTAAGATCCCAGGGCAGCTACCAATTCCTATATGCTATCTTGCTATATCTTGTTATCTACGAATGTCTGATTTTATCTTATAAATATATCTTATGACAAACTGGACTAGTTCATTTCATGCAGTTACAATCATTTCTACTTATCTGAACACGGTTCTATGACAAAATTATGCTGGCCTCGTTTTCCTGTCATCGCGAGATTTTACACGGATAATTTAATTTTTTAATTACCTATTTTCATCTATTTTTTAAAGGATTATTTCGACTTGAAACTAGATTATAGGCGGATAAGGGAGGCTTATTATTCGAACCTCCTTCAGTTGACGTCTGACCCTCCCGCGGCGTTTTTTTTTTTCTGCCCTTGTGACGTGTTTCTTTCTCCCTTCCCTTCTTTGTCTTTCTTTGCTGATCGCTCCCAATAAAACACGTTTGTATCTGGTATCAGAGAAGTTTTAATGAACATTTACAGGATGATTATAGGCGGTAAAGGTAGAGAAAACGTTAACACGCCGTCAATACATCATTGTCGAGATCAAATTAGTTATTAAAGTCTTGATATCGACTTAAATTTATCTGCATATAATTATGGGATCTCGTAATTGGCGATCAAATCTTGTATCTGTAAAATATCTACAAGGAAACTCTTATTCGCCTTAGATATTTGGATTTATGCTTAAAGAAATCTGTGGTTTCTTCTATTTAGAAATTTCTTCCACTAAAGAATGGATAAAAATCACATTGCAGCAAGCAGGGTTCGTTTCGCCGGAATATCTGTTCAGAACGCCTACATCGCGTGGGATATTCGGATTTCTAATTAACTGCGATAAAAACTAGAGTTTTCTTTGGCGAAACGTCACCTCAGACTTTCGTAACACGAGGACTGATTAAATTGTGTTGTTTTCGGAGAAGTGCATATGTCGTTTAGGGTGCGACATAAGGTCAGCTAGCATTTTCGGCGAGCCAAAAGTAGCTCGGAAGTTCGGGAGGTAGGATTCCACTCCTTAAATTTTCTGCGGTTTAATTTTCAGCTAAAGAGTCCGAACAGATCAACCTGTATCAGCTTACACAAGTATCCCTTTAAAAAGCCGTGAAGCAATTACCCTGAGTATCTGCGGTTAACTTTTTTCTGCGATAAAGAGAAAGCCCAAGAGCAGAGTGGCCAAAGCAAAGCCAGTCGATATCCTCTGGAGCCAAGGTATGAAGCAATCTCAGAAAGCAAAAATTTATTTCCAAGTATTTTGCTTAAACTTTGTCGTTGAGGGCCCCTGAGCAATTATATTGTTACCCTGAAAAATTTCCATACGAAACGTTTCAAACTTGAGAAGAACGTATTCCACTTTGAGTCTTCGACCGGCACATAGGGCGACCAAGGAACCTCTGCTCGTAGGGTACATTCCCCAGCGAGGATGACCAATAAGAAGTGTTTTTCAAAGATCAGAATTTAAGCATGACAGTTTTTTACCACTCTTTAGGTCGCGGGGGAAACTTACACATGAATAAACTCTTAAAGCAAAATTTTGTTAATGGCTTCGCTTTTTAAACCGAATATCTTTGATGTTAAAAGTCAACACTACTTAAAGTGAACGGAGACATTACAAGCAGTTGATAGAAAAGCACAAAAAATGTGCATTTTCAGTTCTTTTTTGACGGGTCACGCCTTACGACAATGCTTGAGGCCAACATCTGCTTTCTTTCGTAAAATGAACGTGCTTTTGTCTCTAAAGTTCTCGTCCCGAATATCACAACGAAGGCCAGTTTTGTGATTTCAGGACTTAAACGTCTAAAGGAGCAAACTTGTCTATGTTTTGGATGATTAACTTTGAAGCCTTCGATATTCTTTTCGAGCGTTTGTTCAAATAGTTGCTTCTTTTGTTACACAAGACAACAAACCTTAACTTTACGTCTTTGCTGTGTCAATTTCTGATAGACATCCACGCTTATTTCTTGAGCACGAGATACGCCTCTGAAGGTTTGCGCGGTAACTACAGTCCTCCTTGCGACTGCACTGATCAAATTATTTTTGTCTAAAAGGTACATAAGGTATATATATCCAGGAGATATATCGCAATAATGTATGTGAAATTCATGATTGATAATTCAGTACTGATAAGACAAGTGGTAAATGATTATAATCACATCAATGTTTTGCGAACACGGCCTAAGATTATAATATCAGTTGCTCGTAGGAGAAAATCCGAGAGAAAAAGATTGGTAAACCACAAAACCCCCATAATATGATATTAATTGCAAAGAAGATAATTGCAAAACGAGGGCACCCAGTATTCAATAATTTAAAAGTAATTTCACAAAACGAGAATCCATGACTAACATATACTCTTGAAGCAAGCTTACAGTTTGACAAAGCATAGTACAAATCTGGAATTTCAAAGATAGATAGCTCTTGAAGAGTTCTTTTCACAGGTGTAATTAATTAAATTTTGCCAATTGACATCCTCAGATTTGTCAAGTTTGTACGCTCGGTTAACAGGTCTTTGGCATGCAAGCGAAAACACAAAGATGTAGAAATTGATCATGCAAACCAATACGGAAACCGAAGTCGGGAAAAATGTGAAACCCTTTTCTAACTTAACGCGTCAATAACCGCGTGCTGATGTCTCCTAAATAATCTATGTATAGAATGCCGTCGCGTGCCTTAAAAGTCGGGCGCATTTCCGTTCCACGTGAACACGTGAGAATTTGTACTTAGCGTTCCTGTTGGTACACTCAAAGAAACCACAGAAATTATTTTTATTTCAGCTATTTTTATAGCTGCGACAGGTGTTGAGCGCGAAGCAGGGCGGCTCGATGAAAAAAACTGCCCACACAAGGTTCACCCGCCAACTTGAAATCCCACTTGCTGCGAGAGCAGAATTTTTTTAGCCCCAAAAGAATTACTGTGGTTTTGTAATCTATTTCTTGACATCACAAGTGGATGAGAAATTCTAAAATCAGATACCGCTAGGCAAATTATCCGTCATCAAAGGTTTTACTTACCGACTTTTACAGTTCAGAGGGAGAATGACTCGTGAAGCTCAATACTATTATAACGCCATTCCCAAGAGGTGCGATTTTTCGATATTTCTCTGAAGTCATACAACGCTGGAATGGTTTATTTTAAAAGCTGATAAACATTATTAAACGTACAATGTAATTTTCTGGTTGATATCATGAACTCTTGCTTGCTTTTTTTTTTCTTCAATGGGCACTCTCGACTCCCTTAATTTTCTCGCTTTGTTAGTATCATAAGCAACACTAACCTTAATGCAAAGTTTTCACGCCTTTTTATACGGACTCGTTTACACGACAATTTATAGGTAGAAATTCACATGTGTTCACAATTTATTTACGTCGTCAGCTCTCAATTTCTCTACGGCGGCCAATTTACCTATCAACTCAGTTGATAAATTGAATTTTTTGTGTTTCACTTCCCCACCGACACAGCACCACAGTTTCTTTGGAAACTAACCCATTTTTGTGGTTTTCAGTTCGCCTACCAGTCTTTCTAATTTTGAGAAAATATGAAAGAACCAAATAACACTAGATTAGGCCCATGTACACCACATACACAACTCTATTTTGAGTACACTGTTCAGTCAGATGTGACCTAGTCAACACAAGCCTGACGGATTCATGAAGACTGTTTACCTTAACAGCTCCCTGTTTGTTTTCTACGTTCTGTCTTTATAAGGCACTGAAGAGATAAATAAAAATAATATTCTGACCAGGTTCTTTCTTGAATAAGATTTTGCCTTATCATGTTCACTATCATGTTAATCATCGCTAGGTTTGCTCTCTCATTTCTGTCACTTTATTACAGCAACAAGATATATTAGAAATAAAAGAATAGTCGATGATTGTAAGAATCGACCAAGTAGGCTAAAAAAGCATCATTCATCATTTTGCAAAATAGTTAAACGCATGAGGTCTTTTTATATGGAATCGTTTCAAGATAGCTGTACATCAGTTATTTATCACTGAGATGAAATGTCCATTATGGTTTCCAACCACACTCCAAGTCTTAAACGTTCGTCAAATTTCGACAGTCAGGTCATTTTGGCTGGCTTTTGTAATGCTTTCTGTATATAAGGAAGTATATCCCGTATCCCGCATGGTATTTTTATCCCGTATCCCGCCCAAAGACTTCATAGTACCCCGCAGCCCAGGAAAACAAAAAAAGCAAATCCCGCTCCCGCATGGTATTTTCATCCCGTATCCCTACCTTAAAACTCATGGTATCCCTATTCCGCCTATTGAAAAACTACCTCTTGCTCCCCGCATATTATTTTTTATCCCGTAACCCGTTCCTAACTTCATAGTCCCTCTTCGGTCTTCGTTTTCTTATTTCACCCCCCTTTCTCCACCCCAGCACACTTTTATTGAACTCTTCAAATGCACATTTTCAAAAATTAAATTTTATTGTTGGAGTGCAAAGTGACTAAGTCCGATTTTCCGACAAGACATCCAAAGGGTCAGTGGGAGAGATCGACGCTGAAAATGTTTCCAAATATGAGGTCGTTCAGGAGGTCTTCACCTTACTATATCCTTTCTGCTGAACAATCTTGCCATCCTTCAGTTAAACGTCCTTTTAGGTAAATGTACTATGTACGCTCTCCAGTTCGCGTTCGTTTTCGAATTGAAAGGGTCAATTCATTGGTCTCGCCAGTCTTCTGCATTCAAAGCCATTCAACGCAGTATCACTAATCGAATATTGATGAGGCCGATTCTCACCATAAATGCTCGAATGAGGGTGGTACGAAAGTCAATTTGTTTATGACAAATCCAATTTTACTTGACCGGGACCGTTATACACTATATAAAACAGTTTGCCTGAGATGACAACTTCGTTTAGAAACTTTTAGTCAACAACGTCAGTTGCTTTTCAGTTCCACGACAACAAAAAGTTATTTGCTCAGTATGACCGTCTGGGAAAGGGATTAAAGTTATCACATTTTGATTGCTTTTGATTGAAGATCAGACTAGCTTACAGACGCTAAACCATCAGTGTTACATCTCTGCCTTTGAATAGGCAAAGAAAAACAGGATGAAAAATTTTAAGACCTGAGTCCAACAGCGAATCTTTCAGTGGTGATAGCTATAAGGAAATGTTTTGCGGTATGTGGGTCCCACGAAAAGAAAAGAACGTTTAAAGACTTCAAATTTTAAAACGATTTGAAATCTTTCACTATCATCATCGTTATTCTCATCATCGCATGTTGAAATTTTACAGAATATGAAAAAACACATAGCGCTCACTATTACCAGCTATAACTTGAATGGTAACTGATTCTACTATTTCACCCACAGACTCCAAGACTAAACTACGCTACCACAAATTTGTTTTCTTCTTTTTTAGTTTTCCTGAGAGCAAATCAAAAGAGCTGTTACAATTTATCAAGAGGTTGCTGTGAAAATGAAATCAAATCCGAAAACAATATTTTTCCTTGTGGGAGAGCTTATTTCTTGTGTGGCTTTTTAATTGAAGAGCAGTCAACTTTGTAGACACAATCATGAGTCATAGATGTGCTTTGAATCAAAGAAAAACAGACCGAAATATTTTTAGACCTGAGTCCAACAGGGAATCTTTCAGTAGTGATAGCTTCAGGGAAATGCTAAAATTGCCGAAAGACAAAACGAAGAAAGTAGTTTAAGACTTCAACTTTCTAACGGGTTCAACTCTTTTACTTAAAAATCATCATCATCATCATCATCATCATCACCACCATCATCATCATCTTCGTCGTCGTGGTCGTCGTCGTGGTCGTCGTCATCGTCACACATTTTAACTTTTACAGAATAAAAGACTAAACTACAGTATCTTTCCTAGTGAAAGAGGTACACACAAGCTGCTTCTTTGTTTTATTGAAAGCATATAAAATTAAAGAACTTTTTTATGTTGTTGTTGTAAAATTGAATGAAATCTCAAAGTAATCTTCCTTGCGGGAGGTTTTATTTTCTTCCAAATATAATGACAATAGAGCCCGTTGAAATCTAACGTTGTCTAACGTTTATAATTTTTTTTATATCTAAACATTGCGGACCCACTGCGAGAACGTGATGTGTTTTGCAGATGTGGAGCTTTATGTAAATAGGCCAAAAGGAAGATAATCAATCATCCCTTTAAGCAGTTCAATGTAGCAGACCTGGTTACTTGTTAGACAAGTTCTATTGACCAGTTTCCACCAGCTCAGGTCATCGGTAGGTTTGCTAATGAATAGGAGCCTTGATTATATGTTTATACACGCTTACTAAGGAGACGCGGTCTTTGCCTTCGTCTTCCAAGGCAAGTGTCCATCCTCCACCCCACTTTGGTTCAGTTATTATACTTTTACTTGTGAAAAATGGTTTTACTGACTATAGGCATTTTTGTACACAGATCTAGAATAGTAATTAAGTTATGTGGACGCTTTCAGTCAAATAATTACCAAGATCTACCGACCTTGAAAAAGGTTTTACGCAAGAGTGCCGGAGGGATAACTTGATGCTGGTAATAGAACAGCTGAGTATAAGTAGTAAGACTGACGATTGCATATATACTGGTAATAATTATCTACTCTAGTATGGTTTTGTTTATCTAGGTGCTTGCAACAGCACTAAAGATTGAGTAGCAGGACTACCAACTCTGTAGAGAGCGAAAAGAGGCCGTTTCATAGATCGATTTAGCTTATTCAGGTTATTTGGATTTCCGTGTTACCTAGAATAAGAATCCGAAAAAATATTAATTTACATCTGTTTAAACCTGGATCTCTAATAAACGCGTGCTCATCAAGTTCGTTAAAATAATTGCATCGCACAATCCGAAACCAGATTCAGACACCAATCCAGATGAAGGCTCCTCCTGTAGGTTTCAATCCGTGTAACTTACTTTGCTCCTAAACGGAACGGAAAAATTGGATTTTCCATCACATAAATCCGGACATGGTTAGACTGGCTAAACCGAACCACGACCATAGACTATGAGACTGAACAGTAGTGTTCTGTCCAACAAAGTCCGTCGTTAACGCTCCGTTCACGAAATTTCGTGCTCTTACCGTTTGAGTCTGTAAATGAAATAGAACCTATCTAGTGGTTCCGTTTGTTTTTTCAACATTTCGCAAATTTGCAAATTTTCATTGTCTTTGACCATTTCTTTTTTCAACTTAGATGTTTGTTAAATATAACTACACTGCCAATTCGATCTTAGATCGAAATGGCATTTAGACTTATTGTTAAAGAAAGCAGAATGTTTTTCAAGAGTCGACAAAAAGGAGAATTGGGCAATGAACGGAAAAAAGTCTGGGCTAACACTGACTACCTATGTGGGAGTAACATTAGAATTAATTCTCTTCACTCCAAGACTCAAACTGCTCTTCATGGTTTGTCTTCCTAACTTTAGAGTCTAAAGATGAAATCCTAAAGTAACGCTATTAATAAAGCGGTACCTTCCGGAGTGCTGTTGGATATGTTCTACGAGATCAGTGGTTCCGCTCTACCTGTTTCTGAATAAAATACTCAAGTGTGACCTTTCAAATGACTGTTACCGAGCGGTATTTTCCTTCCGTGCTGTTGATTATGCTATGCAAGGTGTTTCTATCTTTTGAGGTTATAACTCAATAATCAATCGCCTTTGTCAAACGACTGCAAATATCATTTAAAACACCCTGTCTGACAGATCTACAACCTTAAAATGTAGGACTGAATTGGCAATTAGACTCAATTGTTGTTTCGTGGGAAAAAGATATTTCCTTACTGTTGCAAAGAAAACAGGATGTTTTCCAGTGTAAAAGAAAAACCGGACGATCGGAGAACTAATTTAAGAATCAAAGCTGAAAAGAACGACTTCCTGGGCGGGGCAGGAGGAAAATTACAATTAACCTTTCAAAGCCAAAAGTTCATGAAATTTGTTTCTACCTGTTGAGTAGGTAGAAACAAATCTTTATTCTGACGGCCCAGTTGAAAGCTATTGAGTAGTACTTTCATGCGGTCTTGTTTATTATGTTTACTAGGTGGTTCTACTTTGTACCTTTTCAATCAATGTTAGCATCACGCCTGACAAACCTATGACCCTTGAATCTCAAATCAAATTGGCAATCAGACATTCCGGGCCGATTGTATAAAATGAGGCCTTAGTTAAACTCGGTTTTTTGCATTTGAAGTAGATCTTCGAGTGTTTGGTTTTGTTAAACCCTGTTTTAACTTTTTTTCAAAAATTGGTCCTTTGCCTAAAAAAAAACACTTATTTTCGCCAAAGGCCAATTGTAACGTAAGAAAACAGGATGCTTTCGTTATGAAAAGGAAAAACCGGAGATCCGACAATCTAAAGCCGCGGCTACACGAGCGATTTTTTGCTTGCGATGGTGATGCGATTTTTTTGAAAATTGTCGCGTCACCAGTGCGCGGAGAAAATCGCATGTGTAGCCACCCTCGCACAGGCGATGCGACAGATGAAAAAATCGCAGAAAAAAATCGCGAGAAATTCAATGAATTGAATTTTTTGCGACAAAATCACGGACTTCGTCAGAAGGTGGCTACACAGGCGATTTTCGCCGCGCGCTGGCGACGTGACAATTTCAAAAAAATCGCATCACCATCGCAAGCAAAAAATCGCTCGTGTAGCCGCGACATAAATGGAACAAGGCTTGGACTAAATACAACTCAACCCACATACAGGTGCGACATATGAGGGCCAAGCCAAGTTGCTGTTTACATACGCCATCTATTCCTAAACGTTGCTTACGGTAAATGATGCAACACATTCGGGTTGAACAGTATTTAAAATTTCTATTTAGGTCACGGTTTTGTTATTGAACCCTGTGTAAACTTCTTTTCAATAACCGGTCCTGTTTGCCTTTTAAGAAAAAACTTATTTACGCCAAATGTAACATAAGAAAACAGGATGCTTTTATTTTGTAAAGATCCAACAGTCTAAATGGAACAAGGCTTGGACTAAATACAACTCAACCCACATACATGTGCAACCTGAGACTGCGCCATCAATGGATCCCGGAATCAGTAGTACGCGCGCCATATTGCCGTGGGGCAGACTCTTATCCAACTGCGCCCGCCCATGTTGTCCTGAGTAAGATAAATTGTCCCTGTAGAAACACAGATAGCTCAACACATTTATCGTAAGCACGTTCAAAGAGTAGAACACATTAGAACACATTTCAGCTATTTCTGAAATGTCTTTTATCTATAGTATAATTACAGTATGATTGATACAACTAACCATTGAAGCAGCTTTCACAGTGGGTTCTGTGAACGTAAGAAAACGAGCGCATGTGTGATACTATTGTACTAAAACCACTGGCATGTTACGTTGTTGTAAAGTAAGAGTTCAAAACGCCTCCCACATAGAAAGAAAACGGCAATATTTATGAGCAAATTTTCGATAATTTGAAACAATTTCGGGTAAACAGTCAGCCGGCTTGAGAACAATTTATCTCTAAAAAGATGCTTGTCGATGCGGACATAGCTTTGACTCAACGTAGAGATACCACAACCTGATTTTCAATTCTGGAACATTCGCACACTAAATTCCTTAGCTGGATTCCGTTGTCAAGTTTAGCTCAACTCGATCTTTGTTGAAAGGTTAGGCTTTCGAAGTACTTGGTCCTCTAATAAAAAAAGTATGGTCCGGAACATTTTATTGATGTACACTCCTCCACTCCCTCTACATTTGCAGATGCAATATCCAACTGCATCGCAGCTTTACTGTATAAATTCTATGGCAATTACAAATCGCCCAAATATTCAACTCTTTCTCTACGCTACGGTCGATTGACCTTGTTCTTTTTGGCACCCCGTGTGGGGGGGGAGTGGCATTGTCCGGTTAAATTTCGGACATTGTTATTTCGGCATGATATTTCTGATCACAAGCATATAAATGTGTAAACTTTACAGAAACTACTAGTTAAGTTATTACATCAGTCAGGCAGGGGAGCTAACTTGTGGAATCAATTTTATCCTGTGCCAGCGAGAGAAAAGGCAAAGGTCGCCGTGGAAAATAAAAGAAGACATTTAATACTGTGAAGCCAAGGAACCTATTTCAAAAGGTTTGTGACCAATATAAGCACACTGTACGCCTTCAGCCATTTTTCTTGTCAGTAACTAATGGAATTTATACAGTTAATTGTCCCTTACGAGTCTTAAGAGTTAAACAATTTTTTGCCAGTTCTTTTACTCACAATTTTTAAGAGGAATTCACAAGAGTATTCGTCAATTTGTTCCGAAATGCCAGAAAGAGATTGTTCTAGTAAAAGTTCCATGAAGCAATTTTACAAAATTGAACTGATGCGATTTTCAACCTAACCACTGATTTTCCGCCACGGAATGTGTGTATCAAGCAAAGCGTGTAACTGTTTGAATCTTTCAGTCAAGCGAAAGAAAAAACGTTGCCGGGGTGAGATAACAAAATTCCTAGAACGCGATTCTTCTTCTTTTGTTTGATCAGCCGTTCATTCAGGTTCTAAGCCCCGTATAACGTGATCGGAACATTTAATAGCCCGCTGGTCATTTATTATTTCCTAAGTTGCTATTTAAAGTTAACCTGGGTTCCGTTCCGAAAAAACGTAACAAACAAAATTAAATAAATTCAATTGAATTTATTATTTTATTACGATTCGGTCTCTAACCAGACCGCCAAAATGGCATGTAACCCTTTTGCGGTCAAAGGCAGGGCTTCAAATCAATAAATTAACTGATTCTAACCGTTGAGTCGATGGATGACATCCTAAATTGTGAACATCCATTTGAGTTATGCTTTTTAAGTAGTTCTAAGTTGTGCTCTTTGTTTCTCAATATTTTGAGACGTTTTGAGACGTTTTCCATGCAGTTGTACAAGTAAGACCCTATTTAGTCCCTCAAATTGTGGCTTTTTGTAGTTTGGGTACTTATTGACAAGCGTTAAAACTTTTCATTTCGCTTGAAATTATTAATTCAATTCAGCACGTGGAACTATACTCACGAAAGATGTCGGCGAAATGTATGCATGTTTGCGAAATGGCATCACCGCTTTGGATAGCGTTCGTACGCCCATTGTCACATTACATAGTCAGGACATCGTCAACTTTTAAGTATTTTTACTCATCAAAAAAACAAACATTGAATTAATACAATGTATCTTTTTTATTAGAATCGTCTTGATTACGAAATGCTAACTATTCAGACATTCAAGGGCTTTAAGTGAAAATTGCCTCGGTTCTTTGTTTTTCAATTACCAATCTTGTCAATGTTGTCTCACTCACTAAAATAGAAAACCACAGCAATTTTTGGGCGGAAAAATGCTTTCTCTTTTGTTTGTCGGTGCTTGAGTAAGACCACAGTTTTCAGTTAGCATTAACACCATGCTCGGCTTTTTTGTCTCGCCAACATAGTATAAAACCCCAAAACCACAGTTATTTCTCGGCGAAAAACATTTTTCTGTATTCCCAGCAAGCAAAATTCCGAGGAAGCCGGGCTTGTTGCGAAGGTATTTTCTTTTGTCTATCTCGTCAGCTTAATCACAAACACTTGTAATGCGGTTTTTCACTCTTCTTCCTGTTTTTCAAACTTGACACCGCAACATATTGCGGAGTAGATAAAAGAATAAGTCAATCTGTAAACAGCACGAGCAACTGGTAACTTGATGCAACTTTAAGGGCCGTTTAAGCCCCTTTAACTGCGATTTTGATGCCACATTAGCAGCGACTTTTTTTTCGATGATTTAGAGTGCGATTTCAACTCGACTGTTTGGATCACCCGCCCTTTTCTGCTGCACTTTTTTTGGCGATACCGCGGCAATTTGACTGCAATTTTGAAATGTCGTGCACAGGGCATGCGACGAGAGGAAATTCCCGGGGGAGGGGGGACTCCCTAAACGGGGATGCTCCGTCCGAAAGGGTGTCTTTTGTACACTTGCAGTGTACGAAAGGGTGAATAAATTTGCTGTTTGTGTTTAAATTAAGGATCGCCGAAGTTCACCTTCAACCAAAAATAGCCAGCAGCTACGTCTAAGCACAAAAGGTGTTTATTAAATTTCGGCAGAAATCACAACGCAAAAGTATATGAAACCATGGAGCATTCGAACGACCAAACTCGTGATGATTTACTGTTTTGGCTCATTTTTGAGGTACAAAAAGGATGAATTTTTGTTCTAGTACGTGGCTGAGGTACGGTTTCGATCAAAACTAGTATATTAAATGGTAATGGTTTAAACCTCCAGGCGTACAAATCTTTATAGAGTACCCCTGGGGAAAATACGTCAAAGTTTCTTTGGGTTCTCTCTCAAGGCAGCTTATAAGTTGTCATCGGCATGCGCTCTTTTCCTGTCCCGTCGAATTCTCAATCAAATCGCCGACAGATTACAGCGTAAAAGTGCGGCGAAAATCCTTGCAAGGATCTAAAAAAAGAAATTGGTCTGTGTAAAAAAAACTTTTACGATGAAACAATGCAGCAGAACATGTTATTTCAAAACGCGAGTTTCAAGAGCATCATGCATTATCTTTCATACTTTGCATGCTATGCTGATAACAAAGTTCCGGCTTTTAAACTTATTTCAACTGTTATTCAATTAAAGAAGGATCTTAATACTGAACTCGATCGCTTTGGTCGCTTTGGAAAAAGGAAATACTTAATTTAAAAATCGAACATGTGATAACGAGGGAGCATTAACGCGAACGCACTATCAGTTCAACTCGGTTTGACACCTTTGAAACCGCGAACTAAGGGACACCATTCGGTACTGTTTACAGGGAACCAAGTTTTGTTCTTCGTTGGCGAAAACTTGAAGACAGCTGGGATGGGCCTTGAATTAAAAACCAACGCGTTTCTGTTACTTTTTTCTCCAAGCTCGTATGACATCCTGCATCAACAGCAAAATATGTTTGAGGTGTAATTTGAAGTCGTAAAAACGGAGAATATGGCGTACAATAGTTCCAAAGAATTTTTCCTTGGCAATTTTTTTATGGGATCAATAAAACTGTAATTTTCCAATAGCATATCAGTTACAAGATAAAGTGGATGGAAACAATAAAAATCGACCGAAAATTTCCGACAATTTCCGGAAAAATTCCGAAGATGGTCACAATCCGACATCATGCGCTGGTTCTGGAAACCCCAAAAAAGGGTTTAGACCGGGAAGGGCATTAAGGACAAAACAAATTAAAATAGAATTGAATTCTCTAAATTGTTGTCATCTTTTCATTAACCTTCACTAGTTCTGATTACTTATTCCTAAGAAACCCCAGTGAAGCACTTCTCTTTGTTTTCATGATCCTGCAGATGTTGTCGGACTGAATGGTCGGAAGAAGAAAAGTGATAAAAATGATTTCCGACAAAAAGTGGCGTTTCCTGAGTACGAACTGAGATTTTTAACCGCCGCTAAAGCTTGCTTCAAGTCCGGGAAATCTGTCGAGAAGTCTCGATGATTGATTTCTCACTTTACTTGAGACCAGCGGTTTTGGAAGCACGCAAAGCAATTTGTGTAATTTTAAGTGCTCTCCCAAAGTTTCTAAGGCTACAACATTCATATTTTAAGTGTGGCCTTTGATTTTTTGATCAGGCAATTTCTTGCCTGCAGTTGTATTTTGTTTTTCAGTAGTCCCTTATCTACTATTGCCTGCATTTGTTTTAAGTGGAAGAAATTCAAGTGCGCGATGTTGAAAGATAAACGAGGAAACTTCAGTCTCAAATGATGATGAATTCTGATGTGATGTAATCAGCCTGCCATTAAGTATTGCATGTGACCAAAGTCACCAAAAGGTGATACACTATGCTTACTTTCCGTATCTCATACAAAGAAGTTTAGAAATTGGATTAAACCTAAAATAATGATTGTTAGTGAACGAAAAAAAAACATTTGCAGTGAACGGATGGTTAAATTAAAACATTAACATTTGCCTTGGTTAAGATGCAAAGCTTCTTACATTATACCTGTCAGGGATGTATTTTTAGATTGTTGCTGAGCTTTCAACGTTCAACAAGGTACTTCTTCTATAAAATCTTGACTTTGGAGCTTGAAAGTTTGAGACTAAGGAATCTGAGTTGTTTTAGATCGCCAACTGAATTATTAAGATTTGGCGAATTGTGCAAAACGTTCGCTTGGAGAAAATTGAAAAACGAGAACAATAAAAAATACTTCTTGCTAGCTTTCAAGTCAACAGGATTTCATCACAGATTACTTAGTTCAGCTTTCATTTACAAAAATGGTCGCAGGGATGAGAAGTTAGAACCACCCAGTACATCATCAAAAACAGCACCACAAGAACGTCCTGGTCAATAGCTTTCATTTGAGTTGTCACACAATAGGATTTCATCCACGGACTAAAAACCAAGACCACATTTCATCAGTGACTCCTTCTGGTTGTTCGCCTCCTGGAGACTGAAAGACATACAAGAGGAAAGACTTTTAAGAATCTGTCGAGTTCGCGTGATCTCAAGCAAAGGATGTACTTATCCAAATATTTATTTTATCGAAGGCACTTAGAAAAAAATGGCGCAATAAATATTTACATGAGAATTGAGATTGTCCCCTGGTATCAGAACACGTGTATTGAAAACACAGATTTATTTTAAAAAACAACACTGTTTTACTTAACAATGGTCTTCTGTTGTAAGATGACAAAAAAACAAAGGCTAAAAAGTCAACGACCAATCTTTCTGTTGGCCTGCGCCCTGCCTGAAATGAACTTAGCAGATTTGTTGACTTATTCTCATGAGAGACAACGGCTTTATTCAATTGCTTTCATTTAAGTTTACATTTCAAGGCCTAAACCCCGGCGCTATGCACGACTTCAAAACATCGGGGCACGATTCACAGTTCTTGTTCTTTAGCAAGTATAGATCAACATTGAAAACAATCTTGTTATATAACGTCTATGAATGCCAACACGCTTCTCCCGCAATTAGCAAAATTCGTGCCGCAAGTTTACTAATTGAAATAAGCATGTCTTAGTTTTGAACGCGTGCTACTAATTTCCGTTGTCGACAAGCAGATGACAGTAATCTGGTTTGATCTCGTTATGCCTGTGTGTGCTAATTCGGTGACACTCGAAATCCACTTATCATCCCAGTCATCCCAGAGTCAACTCTTAAAGTCATGCAACTTGGTTGCAATCATTGAGTTAGTCGATAACATTTTCAAAGTACCACTACTCAAGTCAAAGCTATTGAGTAGTGCGTTCCTGTTTTGCTTATCGTTTGTCAAATGAGATTTTACACCGTGGATAATTTACAAACTCATGTCAAATTTCACATGTCACTCTAAGGGAGTAAAGTGTTTTGACCTATTCGCTTGGCTTATCTCTGCCTTCAGGCATAAAGCTGTATTCTTAGTAAATTGTTTCCGATATATTTAAACCTGCCATTTATCGTAATGAGAATGCTTTGGCGCTTTCGTCATGATCAAAAATGGGTGTTGTCTGAGCAACACTTTAATACTGACTTGCACTCTGTGCTTCATTTTAGTTTGGAAAGCGATTGCAATGGAGCTGTTTAAATTTCTCTTCGTCCTGTTGGTCGCTGCAGTGGTCTTGACGGAAGCGAAACCTACGCGCCAACGTATTCGTCAACAGCACCAAGTACACGTAAGTTTTCTTGTTATTTCGTTTTCCGTTTACAGGTATTCTACTTCCTTGATTATATTTCCTTCAGTTAACAAGAATCAAACCATGAATTACATAACGTTGATTCAAACTTTTTATTCTGCGGACGAATAACAGAAGTGTGACCATTCAGTTGATATCTACCGAGCTGCACTGTTTACTTTCATTTTGTTCCAGTATAAGAATATTCTTGAGAACGGAAGATACAAAAGTCACGCTTTTTGTGAGCTGAATCACGTTTTTGCAAGTCTTCGCTCTGTTTTCTTTTCCGTTTCCAGAGGCAAATTTTGATTTCATTTCCATTGGTGCTGGTACTATGTTGTACAAGTGAGTGCATGAAATCCTAAAGTCTGGCCATTCAAATGAAAGCTACCGAACAGTACTTTCCTGCGGTACTTTTTATTATGCTGTACAACGGCGTTCTAACTTTTGAGTCTGTGGATGAAATTCAAAAGTGTGACCAGTAAATGAAAATTGCTGAGCAGTACTTTCCTTTGGTGCTATTTATTACCTTGTAATAGCAAAGAAACGTTCGTGTCTATTACTAGAAATTCATCATCATTATCACCATTTCTCTCCGCGCCACAAGGCGCGCATAACGCCGTTCTATTAGAAATTAAAACACTACTTAAAGAGACTCACGGGGGCCAAAGTAAAATTACTGAATGAAGGAAATTAACGCGAGTGTCTCATATTCTACAGAGGAAGAACACTGAACCGTGCGCCGAGCGACAATTCTGAGCGTGAGAACAACAGGCAGTTGAACTATGTATCGTACACAATGTATAAAAATACTGGAATATGCCAACCAAAGAAAACTCTTGCTTATCAAATTGGCTATACTAGCTAAGGACAGGATTCAGAGTTTGAGGCCAAAATGATAAAACTTAACTTTACGGAAATTAACACATGCAACCTGCAGAAAATTTACTACTGAACTGGCATGCCGTAGAAGCGGTTCTTATATGTTCGGGATGTGAGGGGAAGATTCAGATGTAGTCACTGAACAATCTGAACAATACTTTTTGAGCTGTGGAACTGTTTCTTATGCTGCAAAATGTGGTCAGTCTCATTTTCGACTCTGTGGACTGATGAAATCTCAAGGTATCAAACTTGAAGTTAAGACAAAGGACCTCTTTTTTATTAACTTCAGCCACTTTTCGAGTCTCAAATTTTGGAAACAAAAGTCGCTAAATTCGTACCTCAAAATGCAAAGAACTCAACACACCCAAAAGACAAATTCTATCCCTCCTAACACGCGAAAACTCCGGCGGTTTCAAGTCCATGAATGAAAAAAAAAAAAAAAGGATCATTTTTGCGAAGAAGGAACAGCGCAGCTGTCTTTTGGGTAGCCACACTTAAGAATTTCATCCAGAGGCTCAAAAGTAGAGCCATCTTGTACCACCTTGCATAACAATCAGCACCAGGCGATATTGCTGCTCAATAGCTTTCATCTTAGTCGTCATATTTAACGATTTCATCAAGCGAGGCAAGCATTGGAACTCGCGTGCACGGCACTGATAAATAGTACCACGAGAAAGCACTCCTGTCATTTGAGTGATTACAGTTTAGAATTTCGTTCACACGGCGCGCTAAAGTTAGAACCTTGGAATTGAGGACAGAACTGGGGATATTGAAGCGCTGTTGTTATTAGAAAATAATAAGAGGAAACAAACAAATGTCAATTCTCTCCCGGACAACAGCTAATGTTAGTCTGGGAATTTACCATTTTGTCCTTGAAAAATCGCTTTTAACATAATCTTTATGTCACCTGTCAGGAGCCTACGACCTATAGTCGTTTTTTTAATCCTAGCATAAGATCAAGTGACTAGTTAAAGTAGGCTATTCAAAACACTGTCGAGTAGTCAGTGTGCCAATTTCGGTGGCATGAGAAAACTGATGGTCACGCGCGATGTGCTTTCCACTCGCGCGCGTTATTCAATGGGACACATGATTTGAAATTCAGAAAGTAGTTGAAGAACGGATGTTTACGGAGGCCGATAAATTCATTTAGATAAAATAAATATTCTTCGCAAATATAACTTAATATGACGGCTGTTTGAAATTACACAGAGTAATCTCAAAAAATAATAACAGCAGAATGACTAGTCACACTTCCTCGAATTGATACATCTACATATTATTAATGATTAATATTTCCGCAACAAACCGGAAGATGGTTTTAAAAGTTGGAATATTTATTGTTTTTGCCATGTTTTCATTTTCAGTGTTCTAAGGTCCGAGGTCGGCCATGTGTCGAGGACATTGAATGCGCATGCCTGAACCACCATAATTCTACGTTGATCTGCAACTACGAACACAAATGCGAGAGACCAAGTATCATTGACGAAATCATCAGAAGTCAACCGGTAAGTCACTGCATTGTTAATTTCATTCACTGTCTCTAGATATTGCTAATGACGAGAATACTTCCAAAGTAAATTGCGAAAGAGGTAAATCCTAGGAAACAGACGCTATTTTAAAAGCCTGTGTTTTGCATAACATTTAGGGCGTTTCTAAGTAATTTTAATAGTATGTGTTCAATGCTTCGTAGTGGAAAGCTTATAACATGCCACGATAGACATGTAAATAGAAACCACTCTTGCTTGATGCTTCAACCGGGAAGTTTAATAAGAAAATTCGGTATAAGACTATCCCTTCTGCTAAAACCCAGCTTTGACTTGTTATGGGTATATTTATTGTTCAATATGTTAGTATAATAAAGCCTCTCAGAATGTTTTTGATTTGTTAAATTCCCAACTGACTATAATAATGGTACTTCCGTATTTATTAACTCCTTAACTCTGTAGGATTTATTTGCTAAAATCAATTCCTGCACGATTAAATTATATCAAAATTTCCGGTCGTCGTTGTCAATTCAAAGAGTGTCACGAATAAGACAATATTTCAGGCTTTATTTTCTTTACACAAAAAGCGGCACTTCCGGTCGACTGCAATTTCGCTTTCCCATCGCTGTGCTGGATAATTGGTATGACGCTAGTGATACGGGAACCAATCAGGAGCGAATGCTGTAGCACTGTATCGTCTACTGACCAGAACAAAAGTACCAGCTCTGCAGTTGTATTCAACCAGGGCGAAAGTATCAGCAATGCATTCTTAACCAGCCTGACGCAATGAGCAAAAGAAAACAACTCCATCTGTGTCATTGTTGTGATATATTTTGGCGACCGTTTTGAAATGCAGCCAGTCCAGCCAATCCTGGCTTTTACACTACTGATACACGTTTGCTTTCTTTAAGCAACAATGAACAGCTCTGCCTTGTTAAACACCAAGTTTCAATTTGAAATATGTCTAAGGCTGATCCCCATACTGAATTTAGAAGGTTTGACTTCTTAGAGGGATTTTTATTTTACCTGTGAAATGTATGCTAAATTATTAGTCACTGTTACCCACTTATTCCATTGCTTTCTGTTGTTTAGTTTCAACTATATATGAGCCACTAAGTGTTAGCAATTGTTTTACGGGTTAAGTAAAACCATTCTAGTAACTAACTCGGCGGGTTAAGTAAAACTACTCTAGTAACTAACTTGTTTTACAACCATTCTTTTTCAGTGTCCAGGGATATTCAAAAGTTATTGCACAAAAGACGCTGATTGTCCATGCAATGAACGACGTTTAATCTGTGAAGACCACGAATGTGTGAAAGACAGACCAAGGAACAAACAAGTTTAGCAAAGATCATCGACACGGAATATGCTGACCGACGAGCGGGAGAAGACACGTGCGGTCTGTGACGTTCAAATGCGCTTTTCGCAAAATTAAGCGGAAGGGTTAAGCTCAATTTATTTGCAAAATGTTATTCTTAAGCGAAAGGTCATGCTTGAAAATTTAGGAGAGGAGCTTAAGGGATTCAGACAACAGTCGCCGGACGCTTACGCCAACGTAATTGTTGTTTTTCTAGTCTAAACAGTAAAAAGTCACGACTGTAAGCAATTAGAGGGAACAAAAGACAATTTGGGAATCTTGCAATAAAATGAAATGTTTCGTAAACGAGAAAAGGGTTAGCTTGTGAATATTTAAAATGGCTGTTACAAAAAAAAAATTAATCGCCAAATATTAAAACTAAATAGGAGAAAATATTGTGCTGGACTGATAACTTGTATAAAGCCTTAGTTTTGGTCTTAGTTTTCTCGTACGTATATACAAATACATAAGCCCCAGCTTCGTGGACGTGATAACAACCACTGCATTTCACTTTGTTATGTATATATAACACAAATTGTATTTTTTTAAGGCAATAAATCATGCTTTCACCAGTGTAACCAATATAGCTGAACTTGTTATCATTTTCTCGTCTCTTGATTTTGGGTGATAAAGAAGACACTTGATGCAAACATCTAATTTCCCAGCCTAAATAAAAGAGTCTTCACCGTTAAAGCTTCAGAGAAGAGCATTGTCTTTTGCAAGCTGACACAGGAAAGGGGGCAGGGTTGTGTCTAAAAGTTTCGCGAAATAGGGGACTTAAAAAGACTTCAAACAGATTTTTATATATATATAATTGACCAGTACGCCCGCCACCATACGAACACTGCACGTCGGTATCCATAAATAAAATACCCTTCAAAATTAATTTCCAGTCATCTTACAATCTCATGTTTTCTCGATTTCACTTAAATTAATCAGCCCCCATTTACTTCTTGTTAGATATTTCTTCTTGATTAACACTCCAAACATCATAAAAGAATTATAAAAGATTTAGTACATTTATGGGGCCTTGCATCATAACATTATTGAGGCATTTGTCGATTACTTGAAATAGCAAAGAGATAATGAAGGTAGAAGCTGAAACTAACAAAACCATAGAATTTAACGAGCCTATACCCTCAGTCTTTTAGGTGGATTTACAAGGGATTTTTAGCCATAATTAAAGGAAGCTCACTCATAATAGTCTTCCCCACCTTTTTATTGCTTGTTGTATTTTTTAAGAGCTTGTCGGCCCAATTCATTTGCCAACAGATGCCCCTTCATTCTAATTTGCCGATACATTCTAAGATCCATTGAGTTAGCAGAACTGGTTGCTCTTCAAGTTTTGCATTATAATGACATTATTGGAAGGAGAAGATTGAAATAGGCCATGCGACGTTTTTGCAAAGCAGATCTTCGCTCTGTTTGTACCACTAGTCAAATGAGGCAAATTGTGACTTCACTTCCTTTGGTATTGGTTGCTGTGTTGAACACGGTGGTTCTAAATATTAACTGCATGGATGAAACCCTTAAATATTTCCATTCGAATGAAAGCAACTGAGCGGTACTTTAATTCCTGTCAGAAGCTATATATTTTGCTGTACAAGTGATTTCGAGTCTGAGAAGGAACATTCATATGATGCCGATTGAAATCAGTGGTGAAAATGCTGTAGCCACTAAACGGCAATCTGAGAAATACCTTCAAAGCTGCTGTTTCTTACGCTTAACAACTGAAAGTGGTTTTATGGATAAACTCCCACAAATTAACACTTTGCAAGAAATACGTAAAATGTCAGTGTGTGTTTTCTTAGAAGTCTCAGTCTCTTGGAAGCTCAAATCTTGAAACAAAAGTTGCCTATCACCCTAGTTCTCGAAATCAAAAGAACGCTACACACCCTTGGCTAAAGTCTTATCAACCTTGACACTACGAGAAAAGGTTCCCCAGTTCGTCAATGAAACAAGATCGCTTTTTGCGAAGAAGAAACAGCGCTTCTGTCTTTTGTGTGTGTAAACATTAGTCACACTTTAGAATATTATCCAAGGGGTCGAAATTGGGACCACCTTGTGTGGCATAAAAATCAGCGCATGGCGAAAGTCCTGCTCAATAGCTTTCATCTCAATGGTCATATTTAAGGATTTCATCAAGGAAGGAAGGCGTTGGAACTCGCATGCACGGTACTGATAAACAATACCACAGAAAGGCACTGCTGTAATTTCAGATAATTACATTTTTAGGATTTAATACGCACAGTCTAGTCTAAAGATAGAACCAGAGAAACAGCTAATGATCTTGAAGCACTTTCAAATAGAGAAAAACAAGAGGAAACAAACTAACAAATTAATGTCGGTCCTCTCCAGTGTCTCACAACAAGTGATGTTAGTCTAACAAATACCGTTTTGCCCCTTAAAACCGTTTTGAATATTACATCTATCTGACCTGTCAGGACTCTACGACATATAGACGTTTTTATCACAGCATAAGAGGAAGTGTAGGCTAATCAAAACACTGTCTGTCGAGTATTCAGTTACTGATGGCCGCGCACGTATTCTTCAAGGGGACATGTGATTTAAATTTCTGAAATGAGCTTAAGAACGGATGTTTACGGACAAATGAAGTAATTGAGACGTTTAAACAAATATTCTTTGGAACGAGCTCAATATATATTGATTGCTGTTTCGAAACATAAATGTTATCTCAAAAGATAGATTTTAATATTTCCGCACCAAACCATGAAAACGCTTTAAACAGTTGCAATGTCGAGGACACTGAATGCGCATGCCTGAACCACCATAATTACACAAATATCTGCAACTACGAACACAAATGCGAGGGATCAAGTATCATTGACAAAATCATTAGAAGTCAACCGTTACGTTACCAAATTGTATATTTACTATAAACTCTACAATGACGCTCGTTGCGTCACGGTAAACAAACGTTGCCAGAATCTTTGATCTCACGTTTTGGGCATTTCTTTTCCTTTTACAAACTGAGAAAGAAATATTGCTCAACATAGACTGCGAACGATTATAAAGTCTATCAAAAACGGGCGTCATTTTCAAAGAGCCGCGTTTTGCACTACATAAAGTAATGCATATTTTAACCGTTTCGCAGCTAGTTTAATTTCCAATTTTATTCATGCCTTTCTAATGGAAAGCTTAACCGTTAAAACTGGAAACAACCCCTGTTCGATGCTTAACGTAGGTGTTTAATGAGGAAATATCCCTCCTGGTAAGCCTTAGCTTTGACGTCCGGCTTTCCACCAAAACACTGGATGCTCTCCCAGCCTAGTTGTGGGGTGTTGTTCAATATGCCATTGCCGAATTGCTTCTAGTCCCTCTTGCAAAGCGGGGTCTGATGCACAACCCTTCACTTTAATTCATGTGAATGGAACATATGAAAGGCTACACACCAAGTCTCCCCGTC
This sequence comes from Siderastrea radians, assembly GCA_964017195.1. Classification (NCBI taxonomy): domain Eukaryota; kingdom Metazoa; phylum Cnidaria; class Anthozoa; order Scleractinia; family Rhizangiidae; genus Siderastrea; species Siderastrea radians. The sequence goes on along the minus strand of OZ024897.1, from coordinate 4,215,745 downwards.
CATGAAAAAGAGCGCAAAAGCATTTCGGAGATGCCCTAAGTGTCAGTACAATGAAGAGTCTCGGACTGGAATGCTTTATTTTCATTCTTTCGGAAGCATTATGCCTTAGCAATTAAATATCCAGTCGTTTTAGGGACCGATTACATGGCGAATTTCAGCCCGGGTTGAAATTTCGGACCGCCCACCGGGTTAAAATTTTGTTGCGATCACATGGCGTATTTTAGCCCGGGTGCTAGTTTAAAATTTGCAGGGAAGCGTTTTACATGCTTTTTTTGTGCACAACTAAAGAGGTGCGCATGCCCAAGTTCATATTTCAGCCCGGGCTGAAATTTGAATGCGATTACATGAGCTTTTTCAGCCCGTTTGAGCCCGGTTTTTCAGCTGGTTTCCTGCCTGGTTTCACAAACCGGGCTGGAAATTTCAGCCCGCGCTGAGACTCTCTTCACTTCTTTTTAAAAGGATTTGTTCAGGAAGCCGCTGGCTGAAATTTGCCTTGTAATCGGCCCCTTAAACAATGCAAAGGCTGATATGAACAAGGAAAGTCGTCAAGTCAAAACTATTCGTTTTCCCGAAAAAAAAATTAAAAAAAAAATCAATGCGTCGGGCTTTCTTTTATTTCAACGAAAAGCAGGGGTCCCGCTACCGGCGATTTTTGCCATGGCTGTGTTGGATAAAGGCGTAACGCTAGTACTCCGGGAAACAATGATGGCGAATGCTGTCAGCACTTTATTGTTAACTGATCAGATAAAAAGTACCACTGCAACCTCTGTAATTGTATCCAACCACATTTTCAACCAAACGCAATGACCAATAGGAAACCACTTGATCTGTGTCAGAGTTGTGATATATTTTGGCGACCGTTTTCAAATGCAGCCAGTTTAGCTATCCCAGCGTTTACACTACTGATACACGTTTGTTCTCTTTAAGCAACAATTCACATAGCCTGAGAAAACAGCCGTTTCGCGAGGTCGCCATTTGAGTCCTCGCAAAACGACGTCTGAGTAACGAGCGTAGAAATTCCATACTGATGACGGGCCACTACCCAGATCTTGGTAGTGCTTGTGATTGGTTGAAAGAAAATTCCAACCAATCAGAAGCACTACCAAGATCTGGGCAGTGGCACGTCATCAGTATGGAATTTCTACACTCGTTACTCAGACGTCGTTTTGGAGGACTCAAGTGGCGACCTCGCGAAACGTCGGCTGCTTTCTCAGGCTATAATTCACAGCGCTGCCTTGCTAAACACTAAATTTGAAAAATGTCTTGGGCTGATCACCATACTGAATTTAGAAGGTTTGACTTCTCAGTAACTAACTTGTTTTACAACCATTCTTTTTCAGTGTCCAGGGATATTCAAGAGTTTTTGCACAAAAGACGCTGATTGCCCATGCAATGAACGACGGTTAATCTGTGAAGGCCACGAATGTGTGAAAGAAAAGCCAAGGAACAAACAAGTTTAACACAGATCAACGACACGGAATATGCTGACAACGAACGGGAGGAGACACGTGCGGTCTGAGACGTTCAAATGCGCCTTTCGCAAAATTAAGCGGAAGGGTTAAGCTCAATTTATTTGCAAAATGTTATTCTTAAGCGAAAGGTCATGCTTGAAAATTTAGGAGAGGAGCTTAAGGGATTCAGACAACAGTCGCCGGGCGCTTACGCCAACGCAATTGTTATTTTACTAGTCTAAACAGTTAAAAAGTCACGACTATGGTGTATTTACAAGGGATTTTGGACTACATCCAAGGAAGCTCAAAATCGTCGTGCCCACCTTTTTGCTACCTGGTGTAATTTTTGAGAGCTCAATGCTCTGTGTATTTCACTTGCAAACAGGCTCCCTATCAATGTAACTTGCTGATGGAATGGTTAGCTGGACGCCGTAAATTTCCGAAAATAAGCCTCTCCGTGTGTACGCCCGCCCCCCCCCTTCCCCCCTCCGCACCAAAATTAAAAGCGCAAAAAAAAAAAAAGGCTGCTATAATAACCCCTCCGAATATAAGCTCCCGGGGGCTTATATTTGAGAATTCTCAAATACAAAATAAACCACAGTTACCTTTCTATAAACGTTGAGCTACCGTACGAACTACAATATAAAATATGGTATGAACTATAAGCTACCGGATGGGCTATAAAATGGTATGACTTTTGCGGTATGTTCGGTAGTTTTAGTTTTCTCTCCCCAAACGCTCCTTTAATACTATTTGACAAAGCATATTTTTTCTAGCCAACCAGTGCCAGAGAGCCAACCAGAGAGTATAAAGTTTTATACGGGGAGGTCCCGCCCGGAGGTTCAAACCTTTAATATGCTAATTTTTTTTTGAAAGGTGCCCCTTTCACCTACCTAGAGCAAAATTGCACCCCTTTCTTATACCTCAAGGACAAGCAAAAACAATAGAATCAGTTTTTAACGGCTTTTCAGTCGTTCTGATTTACATGCGTATTTATTTCTGCCAAAATGTGGCACCCTTTGATATACTTCGCTTTGGCCACCATTTCTTCCAATTTGCAGCTGATTTTGTGACCCTTTCGTATACTTAAGTGGCAATTTTTCCCTACCCTTTGATATACTGCGAGCTCAAAAACGGCACCCCATTCGGGGGGAGCCTTCCCGTATAGCCCACTACAGGGAGTACCCCCCCCCCCCAGGGACCAGAGCGCGCACATCTAAGTTATAAACCCAGATCACCCGAGGCTTAAACAATGAACTGTCTTATTTGTACATGGGTGTAGAGGGAATATTTTGAAGCTTGCATTACATACAAATTAAAACATTGAAGCCTGCTTAACCTAGGGATTCTAAAGCATGCTTAACCAAGAGATTGAAGTGCTTGTACGTGACCTCAACAGTGAATTTTCAGTTATTTTTAATATTCTTGTAAAGCACTATTGATCAGCATATGTAAATAGCGCTATATAAGCTATTAAATTATTAATTAAACTATTAAATAGCTAATCAGAACTCGGTCTGCCACAGAAAATACAACATTTTGGGTTTACCAATTGAGTTGATAAGGTAGATTGGCCACCGTAAAGAGATTGAAAGCTGACGTTTCGAGCGTTAGCCCTTCGTCAGAGCGAATCAAGGAAAAATAAATATTTTAAAAAATATTGTAAAATAATATGCACCTCCGATAAGTCCTCGAAGGTTAGCAAAGAAAATCGGAATTTCTATTAGCTGAGAATAAATAATTAAAAATAAAAATAAATGGGAATTAGCAGTCTGGTACATCCACGAGGTGGCTCTTCGTCTACTGTGTCCAGATCGAATTGGAATTTAGAAATGTTGGTTTTTGTAGGCTCGATTTCCGCCGCTCTCTCGAGTCCGGTCTTTGTTCCTCCCCGAGAGAGGCTATTTCGGGGGGATGAATGCGGGCTCATTTTCCCGAACAGCGGCTGGTAATCGAGCCTAGGTTTTTGAGGAGAGGGGAAAACCGGAGTACCAGGAGCAAGGACTAGAACCAACAACAAACTCAACCCAAATTTGACACCGAGTCCAGGAATCGAACCCGGGCCACATTCCTGGAAGGCGAGTGCTCTCTGACCACTGCGCCATCCCTGCTCCCCCGAATGAGATTGAGATCACAGCAAAAGGCACGGCAGAATGAAGAAAGGGAACATTTTGACATTTTTTGACAAAATTTCTTAAAGGGGCATAGTCACGCTATTTTAGTTCATTTTAAAAATAAAAAAAAAGATGTCCTCACATCAATGAACGCCCACAAATAATGGTCTAGTTTTGTCACCAAAGACAATATTACTTCACTGAAACTGTTTTCTGTCGTCTATTGCTACGGATGGCACGGATGGAAATGGATTGCAATTTGAAAAAATTAGGCTAAACTTTTCAAATTCTTTCAGCGTGTTGACATTAAATCGATATTAAATGGTCATGGTTTGTATTCTCTTACTGAAATTAAGTTAATATGTTCCTCTAAATGTTTAAACACAATGTTGGGCATGGATAAAGTTAGCTACCGATAATTTTAGCACAGTTTTGACCAGAAATCTGCGAAATCCTCGTGACTATGCTCCTTTAAGAAATACCCAAAAGAAAGGGGAAATAAACAAGGGAAAGAACGCGAAAGCTTAGGAAGGAGGGGTAGGGGTACTTGGGGTTTTAAGGTTCTTCCAATGCCGTGTTGAAAGAGGCCCGTAGTTACAAGCAAACGATAACGAAATTTTTTTCCCTCTGTTATCAAAGTGGTGGCGCGCTATGAGCACAACCATCGGAGGGGGGAGGGGGGAACCGGGTTTTAACGGTTACGGGAAATGGGAAGAATGTTGCTAAATTGCCTGCAATACCGCACACACTTCCGTTTCATTGGGTGTCTTGAAATTTGTCAAGCTAGCGTGTGTAACTCCAAGGCAAATGGACTCAACATCTCGATTTAACGCCATTCTTAAAATCGATGAATGTAACACAAATCTGTTTGAAGGATCTTGAATCCGGGCTGTAACGCCTCGGACAAATGCACACAACACTTCACAACGTTGAACATTGTTGAATTCAGAGTTACGAACGTTTGGACAGTGATGTTGGATGATGGTGAATGATGTTGGATTGCGTTGAACAGAATTTGATTGCCATGACATGTTGAATTCAACGGTGTTGAACTTTGTATGGAATATTGCAGCCGATTTTGCGGGCCCTAAAAGTGGAAGGTGAGGGCAGATTTGAGAGTGAGTGTACTTTTAAGGGGCGATTACGTTGTCATAGCATTTATGCTGTTCGTCAGTAGTGCTGTTTGTTTGTCCCGCTTACACAATTTTTCCAGGACAGGACATAGCATTTTCCTCAAAGAGAAGACACACCCGAATTTCGGCAACAGGAAAATGAGGCATAAATTTCGGCCTTGGACCTCCCGAGGCTTATTCAGTTGGTGCCTTTCCTGGATAAAAAACATGTGTAACAATGAATTTATTTTGTTATGATCGTGTAATTGAACTGTCTGTCACATGGCTCAAACAGAATTTGCTAATTCAAGCTATAAAAGAGGGAAAAGAAACACTCAAGTCTATCAATCAAAACAACATTTATCGGTGAAAAGAAGCTTAAACTTAAACAATAAGCAAAAGACTTATCGAGAGTAACTTTTAACCCCGGGTGCTTATCTCGAGTTTCACCCTTTGACAAGAAGTCACGCAATATAAAGGTGACGACTTTTATCAAACGCACGCCATCAGGAGCCCGCCATTTATTGCTATATTGTAAAATACTGAAAATGCAAGGTTAGTAGGAGAACTCAAAGGTTTCATTCTAGCAACTACGGTTGCTAATTCTAGCAATTTTTGTTTTCATTTTTGCGATATTTATGCTTTGCAATTTCCAAAACAGATCGCACAAAATACCTTCATAATTAATGAAAGAAATAAACATTTCTAAAATGATAAGAATTCATGTAGTTCATGAACTAGTGAATCATATTTAGGAGTTTAACTCCAGCTTGTAGGTGCTCGTGTTTGGCAAACCTCAGCTGGGTTTTTTGTATGTTACAAATACCCGAAATAGGCGCAACAGGGCAAAACAAGAGTCTAAATAATACATCTCTTCCTCGACTGTAAAATGGTGAATAGTAGGTTGCAAAATAAGTCCCCCCAACCCCCGCCCCCCAAAAAAAGAATTAACAAGAAATACCTCAATAAAACATTTAGACTAAAAATTACCCACGCCTCCCCGTGAATCTAAACTCGTCCCCAGGGGCAAGTTGCACAAATCTTAAAGACCGGGGTAAATTTTAACGTCGGACGTTCACTCCATTCAGAGTCACTGTTTTAACGTCTGACGTTAGCAGCTACGCTTGGGGTTAGGACTTAGTCATATTGCCTTCCCAGATACTTATGTGATGTCTTTTGGATTCCCTTTTTTGTCTTCATTTACTATTCCCAATTCCCTTTCCGAAAACGCTTATACTTTATTTTATTAAATATACCTGGACTAGGTATATTGGATTTCTAGCATTTTGATTGGCTGAACGGAGCTAGGCTATGAGCTCATATACCTACTGTGACCAAATATGGTCAATGAACACTCAACAACAAAGTGAGCTGAAAGTTTTTTCCTCGCGAGCAACCTGGCGAGAAAGATGGACGAGAAAAATCACTTGGCAGCGAATTTAAATTAAGCAGAAATTCCAACAGCGTCACCAACAAGCATCACCAACAGCGTCGTCTAACACAAGTCAAAATTGTTTGAAGAAACTGTGTAGAAATGGATATTTAAGCATAAAGCGTTTTGTTTACAATTAATTTCTTTCCTCGATCGTCACGTCGATCATTGAAATTGAACAAACGGTACTATCAGGAAGGTTTTCCACTTCAAAATATCAAGACAAGACAAAATAAAACACAGTGAAATGGGGCAGGAGCATTTAATAAAAACTATCACACATTCATGGCAAGTCGATGTGAAGATCATGAAGCAGTCTAAACAAGTACTAAAAAAATACAGCTGCAAACTAACAAGAAGGAAGGAAGGGCGAGATTTTTTTTCGGCTTTAACACGCAAAATTGACCCTGGTTTACCTGCACTAGTTGTAGCTCTGTGTAGGTCCAAATGCTCAGATAGAAATCGGATGCCACGTAAACGGAGTTGCAACGCTTTTCCAGTTGTCTGAATGTTGTTTGCATTTTGCGCTTTGCGTTTAACAAACTATGATGGTGAATTCTAATGTTCCTCGCTACAGTAATCTTGCTTCTGAACTGCATAGAAATTACCTCTTCAAGTTCAAATTTGTTCTGTCTTTAGTTCGATCAAACACGCACATGAACAGATTACAAACTTGTCAGTTTCAACTCCAGCAGCTAACATGGTGAAATTGTACAGCTTCAATCCCCTCTTAACGATGATTGCAACAATGTTTCGGGAAAAATCAAACATGTACCATATTTCAGAGCCAATAATTAGACGATTTTACTCCAAAACTTGCTACTTGTTCACTTTCGAGCAGTTTTCATTGATTCATTCAGCTTTGCAATGAAACGCTGCGACACTTCGCAAGGTTTTGGCGCCTTTTCGTTCAGTCATATGATCGATTCTTGTTCCGTTTAAATTTCTTTTCTCATTTTCCCGTTCTTTCTTGAATTTTGTTTTTTTGACTTAATTTTTTAATAAGACAATTATTCTACTCGGGCTTGCTGGATATCAAATGATTATAACCAACTCGGCGCGTTATCTACCATTCGATATCCAGCGAGCCCTCGTAGAATAATTGTTAAATATCACATCACCAAAAGTTTATATTTGCAATTTATCCCATTTTTGTTTAAAGAAAAAATCAACGCTTCCTGCACGAATTGTGTACCTATTTTTCGAAGATGCCACTATGTTCATTGTTGTAGCTTCAGTACGTAGTTTTTTAACAAGTGCCCTAAACGTGGCATGCATGCTAAGCATGCAATACGTATGCACATTATGATGATTCACGAATGCAACATACATGGAGTACATGCATGCATCTTGAAGTTGCATTCATGCGGTAAGTTTCTGGAGGGCATGCCCAAAAATGCTTTGCATGCAAACACGTCTGCAAGCATGCACTGTTTCGAAGGGAACATTGTGATTCAGTAATTAAAAACTAATGTTCATTCTGATTCTTTAGTTAAACCCATCATTTAGAGGAAAGACCTTATTTCTGACCCAGTTATACGCATGCAAAGAAAGCCACCGTATGTATCTCCTAGCACCACCACCGAGATTGGTGATTTTTTACTATAATTTCCCTATAGTACTAAATCTTGAAATGGTAGCAAAAGGGATGTGCTGGAAGGTCTCGGGGAACCTCAAGGAACGTGGTCGAGTGCTCAGCATCCGGACGTGAAATCCGGAGGTTCCGGGTTGAAGTGCCACGCTTGATTTATTTCTATTTGTCCTCTTTTCTAAGCACAATAGTACCTACAAGATAAACTGCATAATACGATGAACAGCAAGATGTCTTCACCAGAGCCCCGTTGGCCGCCAAAGGCGTTGCCCAGGATCCACGACGAGGACGTGGGGTTGGCCTTCTGGATCCCAAATTCCTAAGGTAGTACGTAGTTAACAAGTACAGAAAGGGCCGAGTTTTCCGTGTAAACACGTTAATCAATTTTATCGTTTGCAGGCGTGGAGAAATCCTTTCTCCATGATTTCATGAAATCAGATTTTTCAAAACTGCGACCAAAGAAAAGATCTTACAAAGGGCAACCCAGTTTTCCTTCGTTGCCTTATCAGGGAAACAGGAAACGTTGGATGTGGACTGGCCAGGAAAACATTAGATGTGGACTGGTGATAACGCCAAAGAAGTCCATGGCAGGGTCTGCACGGTAATCTGAATATATAACATCCGGATATTTAGCAATTTAAACGCGGTGCGATTGTATTAGTTGAGGCTAAGGGTGTCAGCCCGTCAAGCACATTTCTCAACGGACGCCAAACGAGCACATTTGATTGGCTCACCGACCAGACCGGAAGCCATGGTCAGATTTTTGCGTTGCGAAGTTTTAAAAGTAGAAAATAATCCAGGTAATATACGTCGCTAATGCTTGAAAATATAAAAACAACTCCTGAAAAATACTTTAAACAAGATGAAGACGACACGCAGTGAAAAAAATTGACTAAATTTTTCTCTCATTTTATTCTCTATATTCTAGAGAAAAGAAAATACTTTTTCTGTAAAGTGGTCTGACAAAACAGTCAAAGTAAATGTGGAAACTTGTAGAAATTAAATTATATTAAACTTAACTGTTTAAAATCGGTCCACTCATGAACTCCATAAGGCATTGAATTGTTATTATTTTTTGGCATGTTAAAACGACCGCGAATTTTCGATTATTCTGCAACATAATTTCCGGTAGACATAAAGGTGGTTGTATTTACTAAACTCCAGTTGATATATGTCTTCACTGTAAATCGCACCAGGGCAACTTTCTGCACTGCGTCAAATGAGTAGTTTCGTGGAATTTACAGGTCCATGTTACTTCATGACTTTTGGCGAATCCTTGATCGGAACGCGAAGTGTCATGAAACGTGGCGTGTTGGAGACTGTAGTGTTACTGACACCTCGGTAGAGACGTGTCTGGCTGAATCATGGCCCGGGTACGTCACCTGCAGCATGTCATGGAATTTCAGAGTTTGGTACTTAACGGCACAATATATCTAGCATTCAAGTGAAAAGTAAAACTAGCAGGGTATTCCAGACTTAAATACGTGTTCGTAACTTAGAACGAGAGGCGTGCAGAGGCATGCATGGTGATGACCATTGCTATAACCGGAACATCGGCATTTCTTTTTCGAATTCTGTTCGGATCTCCGAATCTTTATCAGAGTAACTTTACGTATCTTTGTGCACCTTTACGCAACGCATATTGGTATATCTACGGATCACGTTAAATTATATCTTTTAAGTATCTTTACGCTCCTTTGTAATTACGCATCACGTACAGGGCAAAATCAGTAACGGAACGGTGAATACTATACCAAGAAAACCCAGAATTAACCATCTAACCATTCGTTTTCCGAATTCAGTAAACGTTCCTTGAATTTGACGTTCACCTTGGGTGCTAAAGGAAGGAAAACGTGGGTTACTTCGACGTTTTCCTGTGCATTGCAAAACGACAGAGAAGACACATTGTTTTCTAGGGATGTGAAACACACTGTTTAATGAGTTTTTCCGAGTGATAATGTTGGTGGTTAACACCTAGAAAAGAAGACTTTTACCCTCAGTTTTCCTGTATTAGTTTCAAGTTTCCTTTATTTGAAAAATTTCGTAGAACCCTTTGTTTACTTTGAGGTTTTCTTCAGTTCTCCGCCAAAGTAGGTGAATGCGGAGTTTGTCCACAGGATGAAATTGCACGATTTCGCATTTCTTAAACATGACGGAAACATAGAACTACCTATTTCCGTTACGTTACCGTGATGCGGAAACGAAAAGAATACATCTTGTCACGTAATATTTCCTCAATGGAATTTCACGTCATGTTTCCGTCACATTTCTGTCAGTAGATTTCCATTTTGTTTATTTCCGTTACGTTTTTGGAACGGATTTCCGATTTGTTTGTTAGGCCTTATAACATAACTCGCAGACGGTGTTATGAATCTAAGAATAGAACGCATTAAGTGATTTCATTTCGGTCAGTTGTGTGATTTCAGAACATTTGGCTATATGAGCCAGTTGTGTCATTTAGATCGGTTGCCCCATTTATGGGTCGTGAGAGCCAGTTGTGTCAGTTGTGTCATTTAAACAATTTGGTGATATGAGCCAGTTGTGACATCTGAACTGATTGCCCCATTATTTGGGCCAGTTGTGTGACATATCTGGTGATATAAGCCAGTTGTGACATTGAAACCAGTTGCCACATTTGGGCCAGCTGCAAGATTTCAGACCATTTGGGGATATGAGCCAGTTGTGTTATTAAACCGGTTGCCATATTTGGACCAGTTGTGTGATTTCAGACCATCTTGTGACACAAGCCAGTTGTATCATTTGAACCAGCTGCCCCATTTAGGCCAGTTGTGTCTTTTGAGACCATAAAGTGATACGAACCAGTTGTGTCATTTAAACCGGTTGCCCCATTTGGGCCACGTGTGATTTGAGACCATTTGGTGATATAATGAACCAGTTGTGGCATTTTGAGCGGTTGCCACATTTGAGCCAGTTGTGTGATTTAAGACCATTGGGTGATATAAGGCAGTGGTATTATTTCGACCGGTTGCCCCATTTGAGCCAGTTGTGTGATTTGAGACCATTTGGAGAAATGAGGCAGTGGTGACATTTTGACTGGCTTCTCCATTTGAGCCAGTTGTCACAACTAGCCACAATGTGGCGACCGGTTGAAATGACACAACTGCCTCATATAATGCAACATAAACCAAATTTTGGTGTTTCGCTACCCCACTAATGCAGCACTACAATTTCTTTAGAAACCACCCCCTTTTTCAACCTTTAAGATTTCCAGATATAAAATTATACTAACCAATATTAACATTGTTTGTGTGATTATCTCCCACGATTCCATTGTACTGCTCAAAGGAAAAGCACCAAAATGAGTACACCGGCCCATAGTCCAGTATGCAATCTTTTAAATGGCCATGGAGATGCATGTTGGGTGTACATCTCTCCTTTCCACAGACGGCCTCAAACATTTTGCAAAGTGTTAAGAGTTTCTGATCTGCTTCTTCACATTCCTCCCTGGTGATGACTTTACTTCATGAAATTTGACAAGCTTGTACAAGTTTTGTCCACATATGCATGGCATAATGCTGATTAGGAATCACTCCTTTCAATGCAAATAGTGAGTAGATACACACCCAGTTCTTCCACTGGTCAGCAGTGAACCTTTTAAACCCCTCAGAAATTTTCCCTGGTATGCGACCAATTTCAGGTGGTGGTTTGATAAGATTCACTCGTTTCTATAGCTTCTGCTGTTCAAAATCACTTAAAACGCCCATATCAATCCACGTCTTCAGGATGCGTTTTGCTGACCCAAAAAGCAAGTTATGCATGGGATCGATCAAGGCAAATCTGATAGCATCGTAGTATGGGAGTTGAAAAAGAACAGAGTAGCGTGATCCACTTTCAGAAGAAATTTCTTTGCATCAGTGGGTGTTTCAGCCTGGCGTACTTTATCTGCAGCTGCTCTGTGTTCTTTGTTTGATCTTGGTTGCTAGCTTTCACGGTCAAATCCTGAGAAAACAGGTTTGTCACCAAATGATCTCCTAGGAAATTCCTTGAAACACTTGCTGCACCCTGGAAAAAAGATAAGAGAATGTTACAAATGTGTCAATTCAGGAAAAGTTAAAAAAAATCTCAAACAGCCCCCTTAGCATATTACCGCTGCAGGGTAGGCATAAACTATTATTATTTAGTATACACTAAGACAGTGGATAGCGTTATCACACTCTGATTGGCTACTGAATCTCTGGATAGCAAGTGGTATTCACCTCCGATCATTTGCCTGCGAAACTTGTTATCATTGAGAGCAATAAAAGAGTTAAAAATCATTATTTTCGTGCTATATTATCTCACTGTTTTAGTATATACTTAACCACTATACTCCACCACTCTGTGGTTCAAATTTTTCTTGGGTTTGAAAATTTTCAAACCAGTTTAATTTTGATTTTTCTTAGTCTTAGGTTCATTACCATATTCTGAAACAAATGAAAACAAAAATCAAACTGGTTTGAAAATTTTCAAACCAAAGAAAAATATGAACAACAACATATACAATGTATAAACACCTAAGTTTGTATATACAAAGAGAAATTAGAACCTTGTCCTATATTTTTGTTGCACCACTGAAAGCACTGCATGTAAGTACAGTCAAACCTGTATTAAGAGCACCGGAATACAGGCTCTGATACATTACACAATACATGTAATAGTTTATCACAGACCCTTTTCTATCTCCATGTTTATTATACCCATAGATACTGATTTCATTACATTTTAATTCGCATCTGTCTGTATTGTGTTGAACTACTTTTTAACCAGAAAACACGCCTATAGACTGAAGTAGAAAGTAATCCCACAATCTAATAAAAATATATGTACTTTCTAAAAACATTTGAATGGCATGTCCGCTTAATACAGGTTTTATGTAGCAAAATGCCCTAATTTTGGTGTCTGCGTCCACGTAATAGAGAGGCGGGTGAATACAGGTTTGCCTCACTGTAAATATGGGAAGAAAATGTTGGGACCCAAGCTGGTGTCTGCTTAATAGAGGGTGTCCGCTAAATATAGGGTCCAATAATTATTAATACCTGGTTTCACTGTAGTATTGATTACATGAGTAAGAAACCTTGTTGAGAGAGCCAATTAACCTCCGTCAATCAGAATTCTATTTGCTAGTCTGATATTTTCCAAGAATCTGACTGTGTCTTTCCTGCTGGCGAAATGACAGGGATAAAAGTGTTAATAATGAAGTGTTACCTTTCTAGGCAGTGCGGCCAAGAAAACCTCCACATTTCCGTGTAGCTGGTATGTCACTTGATAAGGCTGAGAGAGCAGCTCTAAACATCTCCAGAGTTCCACATTTGTTGGTATTCAGAAGAACTCCATACCAGAGATCAATAAGATCATCAACTAATAGCTACAGGAAGGAATTAATGTGAAGTTTTGGTTCTTTGGGTCCAGGAATTATTCCAACAACAATAAGGTTTTCAGTTTTAAAGCGTTCTTCTCTTGGCAGGTTCATTACAACCATGTCAATGACACCAATAGAGTTTGAACCATGCTTAGGGGGTTGGAACCAGTCTACATTTAACATGAGACCAAAGTTATTTGGTACAGCAAGAAAGGGTTCACCATCCACATACTAAAACTCTTTCCATACTCTCCCTTCAAAGCAGTCTCCAAGAACATTCTCTGGTAACTGAGTGGAACGGCTTCTCCACCTTTCACAGTTTTCTATGAAATCTAGCTTGTTAATAAGGTCTTGCAGTGAATCTGTAAGCTTTCTGAAGCAGTACACTTGTTTAGGATACAAGAATGGTTTTCCAGTTCTTGACCTCATAGTTTTCATACGTACGGTTCCACAGGGTCGTCTACGTGCTTGTTGTGGGTGACAAGGAAATTCAACATGGCTGCATTTTGCTGATACAGCTTCACCATTAGGCCTTCGACGAATACAGTCCCCCCCTCGCCCGCCACCAAGTTTCATTAGAAACTAACCCTATTATTGTTTCAGTTTGTTTTATATATTTGAACTGCTCATAAGACCATACAAAGTATGCAGTAAAGTTAAGATAACAGCTTGCCTACACCAGGTGTCAGAACAGTAGAAACAAAATCAGCTGGTTTCAGCTATTGCAACCGGAGTGTGAATGGATGAAACAGCGTTGAAATTCACTCACTATAAGGTCGAAGTTTCTAATTAAAGTTCAGAACTGGTTATTATGTGTTTAAAATGTGCTTTAAATTGTCATTAGTTAAAATTTCTTTCATTGGCCATTTCTGTACTGTTCAAATACATGATGTGGTATCTTTTTGAAATCTCAACTTCTGACATCCTTTGTGATCTTTACTCACTGGCACTGCATGTACCATCTGTCTTTGCAGCTATTTGTAAAGCGCATAAACGTTGCAACAGAGTCTGAAAGGGAGGCCTTGCAGCAACTAGATCCCCATTTTAAGAGTGACGAGGAGGATGGGGAGGATGACCAAGCAGGACTTTGGGTGGTGAGGTCCCCACCCTGGCGCAGTGCAAGCTTGTCTGCAATGATAAGAACCATACAGGAAAGGTGTGATTCACAGACCTCAACGTCACATCCATCAAATGCCGGAGTGCGAGGTGGGCCGTCTACTCGCCCCCCACCACCTACTTCTCCTCCATGGGCAGTGGCCACTGACATTACTGGCAGAGAGAACTCGGGGCCTTCAGCTACAGACTCCCAGCAGTCACCATTTTCATAAAGAAATGATAGTGATGAAGAAGACTTGCATGACCAGGAGGAAATTTATCGGCTTTTGGACGGGGAAACTCCTCCTGTACGACTAAGGCGTACCCAGAGGGTTTCAGATGATTAAAGAACAGAAAATAACTTAACATTGAACATTGTTTTTTTCTTTTACTTCTTTATTAGGATTAAATCACTAAAGGGCTCCAGGCAAGAACATCCTAAATTATGTTTTGTCCACCATCCTTTTAACATTATGAGTTCAGATCCAAACAGTGCAAATCCAGTTACAGAAAAAAATGGTTTGGCCTGTCACATTTTATTTCATTTTTTGAGCTTGGAATTTTCATTCTCAAGAAAATTAAGGCATGGGTCCTCCAGTTATTTCACAAAAAAGGAAGGGGGTGGTCTAACTTTTGATGAATTTAACATAAGGCAGAGTAGGCTGAGGATACACTTACAAGCTGAAAGTTGAAGAACCTTAAATGTTTTTTTGGAATCATATATTGTCACGTGACCAATTAAAGCTATTTTTAGCTCAAAAACCTTTTTGGCAAAATGGCACCCCTTTTCATGATTTTCTGGAAGTCGCAATCATCTTAATAATGTTAAGGCTACTGGTAACATCAATTCTGTGGCCGGGCCTTTGAAGAAAATTTAACATAAAATCCTGAAATTAAAAAACAATTTTACGAGGGGACTGGGAACTAGTACAAAACAGCGTTTATTTACAAAAGTAACAAAATATTTCACAAAATCCGGGCACAGATCGTTTGGCGTTGACGTGGTGACTTATTTAGTAGGGGCAAAGTTGAATGACTGTTGGCATAAAGTGGTGCCATCTTTCTTCGAAGATTTTTTCCCTTATGTGGCCGTAAAAAGTCACGTGACCTTATTTGCATTCATTCATCATGTTAACATTAGCGAACTTATCAGTCTGACAACGTTTTACCGTTTTATGTCTTAATCCTCAAAAGATGGACCACTCCCTAACTTTTTGGTGAAAGAAAAGAGCACCCATGCTTTAATTTTCTTGAGTTTGCCTGATTTGAGAGAAGTATTCCATTTAGGTGTTGTATTGTCTTGTGAACTAACTTCTTTTTAACAAACAACCAATAGAATGATCTTGAGCAGTGTAATATAGGCAGTGTTTTTAATATGAAAATTTTCAATCCAAAAAATAATAATAATAACATATCATAGTTTTATTTATTTTAAATTATCTCAATGTATTGTTCCAGTTTTCCAATTAAAAGGATCAGACCTTTCTATCATATTAATTAAAATCTTTTGGCAAAGATGTAAATATAGTTTCTGTTATCCATTTTAAAATCTGTTTAACAGAATTTTTTCAATTGAAAATATTGTTTGGAACTATTTGTTTATGCCAATAGACACTGAATAGATTATTAAGTTATACAGTTATTACTTTAAGTGGTCAATTTTCTATCAAATATGGTTTCAGTTCATAAATTATATACATTTTGCTGTACAGTAGTGGTTGCCAAATTAAGACGGAATCCATCAGGAAATTGAGTAATCAGTGGACAAAAACCTTGTACCAGAATAATTTAAAGTATAGCGCATTCTTTTTTACACTGTTTAAGAGCTATAGACGTAATTAGTTATCTGTAGCAACACCAAAGACAACTTCTTATGGGAACCCGTGAAATTAAATTTCAAATTTCATAGGAATTGTGTAAACACGGGTAAAATACGCAAATTTTTAGGCGTAACATTTCATTTTGTGAAATTTGAAATTTATTTTCTCGGGCTCCCATAAGAATTTGTCTTTGGGGTTATTACAGATAACAAATTACATCCATAGCTCTCAAAAAATGTAAAAAAGAATGCGATATGCGTTAAATTTTTCTGGTACAAGATTTTTGTCCACTGAAAAGTAAAATTACTCAATGTCCTAATGGATTCCGTCTTAAACTTTTTAGAGATTCAATTCAGCATTGTTGTTGTTCTTGGTGTCAGGCTATAAAATGATTGGTTGGGGTGGAAGGCGTGGTGGGAAATAATAAATAAAGTACGAGAGATTCCAGTAGCTTTTAACCGTACTTATTGTGCGTATGTAATGAGAAGCCTGGAAATTTCACGTATCGTGGAATTTCAATAAGATAAAAACTTGGGAAACTAAGCGTGCCGTGGAATTTCAATGCAATATAAAGCATGGAAACTTCACGTGCGTGGAATTTTAATGCAAATAAATCATGGAAATTTCACGTACCGTGGAATTCCAATGCAATAAAAAGCTTGGAAAATTCACGTACCATGGAATTCCAATGCAATAAAAAGCTTGGAGACTTCACGTGCCGTGGAGTTTCAATGCAATATAAGGCTTGAAAACTTCACGTACCATGGAATTTTAATGTGGAAACTTCACGTGCCCTGGAATTTCAATGCAATATAACGCCTGGAAACTTCACGTACTGTGAAGTTCCGGAAAGGAAAGCTGAGTGACGCGTTTCGTATCGAACTTTTTGGAATGACGAAAAAATCGTTCCTGTTGACCGAAAAGAAGTTGCTCAATTTGATGTAATGTGCCTGGTATACGGTACGCCATTATTCTAAATAAATCTAGAAAAATAAGGAAACTTCCGGACCTTGACACACCACATTTCCATGACTCGGAAAAAGTTCGAGTCGGTGAGAATACGGGTCCTGACACTCGATGAACACGTAGCATGTCTTGAACATACGGTGGCCCACAACTGTCACGGCAAAACAAAAAGTCACGGCACTACAAACTTTACTCACGGCAAGACAATGTTATCTGACGGCAAAACAAAATTAACTCACGGCAGAACACCATTAATTCACGGCAAAACAAAGTTAACTCACGGCAAAACAAAGTTATACTCACGGCAAAACAAAGTTATACTCACGGCAAAACAAAGTTAACTAACGGCAAAACAAAGAAAACGAGTTGTTCAGCGGTTGGTCAGCGGTTGTGCACTTGAAATGGTACGTCGTGTAACAGTAACAAACTACTCACCCAGGAAACCGCCATTTTTAGTGCAGCGTCCCTTACCTCGAGCTCACGATGTTTTGCAGCGCTTGTGGTTCGCTAGTCGATCAAAATGCCAACTTTTGCAAAGGCTGTGGTAAAGGTACGTTTCTTAATCTAAAGTATTTTCATTTGGTAATTGCATCTCTTTTAGTTCCGAATAACGATAGGCACGTGAGAAGTCACTGCAACAAATTAGCTGATTACCACGTGTCTCGAATAAGATTGTATGTAGCCTGTGTGTAAAAAGAAAACATTCATAACGTATGGGCCTTGATGATATAAGGATTTTTCGACAGGTGGAAAATATTGTACGCCTGCAAACAGTCAGAGAGCAAGTCAGAGAGTCAAGGGCCAAAACATTCCTCATTATTTCCAAAATCATGTATCTTGAGTTTTAGTGATGTTTAACGGACTTTATAAGGCTGTAAGACTGTTGAAAGTAAAGTTTTCTCTGAATATTTAAAGTGCAAGCTACATTATTTTGCTTCATTGTTGTTTGTGTTGCTGTGAAATGCACCTTGAAGAGCTCAAAGGGGTAGACAAGAAGACGGGGTAGACTGAATATGGTTAAATGGTGATGTTTTGTGATGGAAAAGTCTTCCACTATTTTCTTGATTTCTTCCCCCTTTGCCAATATCTTTGGGTTTTTTGATAGTCCCCCTTTTCATTGCTAAATGAAATGACCAACTCCTCTCAGCCTAGGCACAGTAATATAACATGTGGTGTTAAAGGATCATTTTTAAATATGACCCTCTATTTTACTCAGCTATTCACTCAAGCACAGCAAAACAAGGAACAAGTTCTGAAGATAGCGATTTTACTAGTACCAAAGTGAAGTCATTTGCAAGCTTTAGGAAAAGTAAGGGGAAAGAGTGGAAATCCCGAGTGACAAAGTCTAGTGAAGAAGAAAAGAGTTCACTTGGGTCTTATGGAGTGGAATGACAAGGATCAAATTCTCAAATCAAAGAGAGGGAAAAGATTGCCACTAAGAGTCTCACCAACTGCAAGTTATGCTACTCTACGAAAACAGGCAGAAGAAAAATGGAAAACATTCCACAGTAATCTTTACGATGAAAGTCAAGCATACCATTTACTATTGGAGGATGGACAAAAAGCCCTCTTTCTACCCGGTTCAAAGAAGGAGCCATGTACACTGAGCAGATACCAAGAGGAATTAGGAAAAGATTATAAAAGAATCACTCTTTTCTTGTGTCCCGATCATGACTTTCAAATATCTGAAGGTAACTTTGATGAGCATGATTCGACAGACCTTGGTGATGATGACAGTGATGCTCTTAGTAATAAGCGCCAGAAATGTGAAATTGATCTAACCTGTAACAGTGATCACAAAACAAGCACTCAATGTGATCCGTTTTCTCAAGATCAGCAGTTGGAGATGACTCAGAAGCTTGAATGTGAGGATCCGCTTGACCACAATCAGAAGCATGAAAGTGATCAATCTAAACATGATCTGGATCTGGAACATGTTCAACAGCTTCAGCAGCTTGAGGAAGATGAAAACTTAGCTTTTGAGGATATCATCATTCTTGAGGATGAAAACACAATCAGTGATTCATCTTCAGTTGTAACCTATTTAGGTAGGCAGGTGGATGAGTCAAGTCATTTTTTCATTGTCATAAGAAGAGGTGCCCCACTAGACAGGGCACTCTCAATATGGAGCAGAGAAGTGAAAAAGAACACTGGTAACACAAAGAAAATTGTGAGAGTCCACTTCAGTGGGGAACAAGGAATTGATTCTGGGGCAGTGGCAAAGGAGTTATTTACTATCACTCTTCGTAACATTGGCTCTGTCATCTTCCCAAATGGGCAGCCAGTGGATTCCACATTCCATGTACATTATGGAAACTTCAAAGCCTGTGGAGAGCTTGTGGCTGCAAGTATAGCCCAAGGTGTGCCAAGCACCATGTTTCCTGGAGGAAAGTGTCTATGGCTTAATGGGAGATCCAAATGTTCCTCTCCAGCAACTTGACACTGAAAAGCATCTAACGACATCTGACAGGGAACTACTGAATGCAATTAAAGATGACATAATGGCACACACCGACACTATTATTGAGCATGGCTACACAGGAACTATCGACGATTCTCACATTGAAGAGATCCTAAGTTCTGTAGCAATCAGTTTAGTGACCAAGAGGCTTGTTTACCTCAAGGAATTCCTGAATGGGTTAGATTCCTATGGTATGAAAAACATTATCCAAACCCATCAAGAAGCTTGCAAGCCACTCTTTGTGAAAGATGCAGGTAACAATGATGCAGTTGATGCAAATTACTTGTTTTCATCACTGCACCCAGAACATGCTGAGGAAGGAAGCTCACGAAGGAACGTTGAAGAGTCCACAATGGATCTCCTTCAAGATTTCCTCTTTCGCCTTGAAGATGATCCAAATGTTAATTGTTCGGGGTATGCAGAGGCAATGGCAAGTTGTGATGACACAGGCAAGGAAGCTGCAGGATCAAAGGAAGAGTTGCTCCTTCCTGACCTAACACCAGCAAGTGTTTTGGGCTGGTTGACTGGCCAGAAGCACAAGCCTATCAGTTGAGAACAAATATCAATAAATGTCAAATTTGATCATGATTGTCTTATTAGGAATCCAAAACACCAAATTTGTTTCCCAGTAGTCAGAGCTTGTGCAAAAGAAGTCACTTTCCCTGTAGCACACATGAAAACTCAGGAAGCTTTCAATGAAGTCATGTTGTTAGCACTATCCGAGGGACAATCCTTTGGTATGGTTTAATGTCATTTAAGATTTTTTTGTAAGAATGGTTTTACATCTGGGACCACCGCAAGGAGATTTACCGGACAATCAGATGTTGTTTTCATAATGGTTATGACACTGTTATAGAGTTTTAAAAAGGTTAAAGTTTAGTTCCTGTTAGTTGTTTGGGTTAAAAAGACATTTGTTAGGGACCGTTCATTTTTTATGGGCTAAGGGGGGGGGGGGGTGGGGGCTGGTGGATTTGATACATAGTCACTGTTATATATAATGGCCCCCCCTTCTTCATGGAAAATTTTTACCTGCCCCCACCTCGAAATCCAATTTTTTTCGCTGCCCCCCCCCAAAAAAAAACAATTATTAAGTGAAATTAAAATTTATCAAGCCTCGACTGTTTATCGTGGATGCCATTTGTTAGTATAAGTTGACTGCATTTGTAACCAATACGTTGTTGGGTTGAGTTAATGGCGTTTGGTACATAACAAAGTAGGGAGGTTCGGGGGCATGCTCCCCGGGAAAATTTGAATTTTGAGAACCTCAGGAATGTTACTTTGGGCATTCTGGTAAAATTTTTAACTACTACAGAAACCCTCATTACAACACTTACAAGGATAATTATTTTCAGTGACCCCCCCTTACAGACCATATTTTTTTGGCTGCCCCCCCCCCTTTGAAGCCATATTTTTTCACGGCCCCCCTCAAATACCACCAGGCCCCCCTACCCCATAAAAAATGAACGGTCCCTTATTTAGGAGGGGCAAAGGGTTGGTACTTTTTATTCATGACATGTTCACGAACAACCTGAGCATTTTCAGCTCTTTTTACTCTTCATGTTTTTTGTGTATGTTTTTAAGCAATCTTTAAAGAAAGTCAGAATCTAGTGTTGAGTTTTTATTACTGAAAACAAATTTTGAAATGTTACATGCAGCTGTCATATCAACTTTGAAATTGCTTAAAAGTCTTTCATTTACAAGTGTGGCCTCATGTTATGGTTATTGATAAGACAAATACAGTTCTCATACAGTCTTGGAAATCAATTTGAACAATAAATGAAGTTAATGTTATATGTTGATCATGAAGTCTTCTCGAGTCACTTTTCTTTCATGAGAATCTTTTTCAACCACGCAGTAACCTTCAATGATTGACTTTATGGCAGAAATACATGTATTGCACAGTAATGTTAACACCAACTGACAGTGAGTGATTTTGGACAAAAAACAAGGCATAACTTGTTTAAAATGAAAAGTCTCAAACAATATCTCACGTGATTTTGGACTGAATTTTAGAAATTAAGCACCATTTACAGCTACAGTTAAAAGTTTGCGATAAAGTCTCTCCACCTCTTGCCAGTCGTTTGGAAGGCTGATTCCGAGGGCATTTCTAGAATAATCAAAGTAATCTTGATATTCATTAACACTTCTCCTCTGAATTATGTGCTGAGATACATAAGCAATTTCTGACTGAGGAACATTAAGCAGAAGGTTTCCAACAGCCCCATGAAGCTCAGGCAAATAGAAGAGTGAATCAGGTCTACCAGGAACAGTGTTGTGCCTACTTTTCCTAATTCTGTGGCTGTTCCAGTGTTCTTTAACAATGTCAAGGTATTTCCGGAGAACTGGTGCAAAACAGTACCACACACAGTCCACACTTAATTCAGAAGAAGAGTCCAAGACACCCTCAAATTCCAAATCTTGGAAAAAATTGCGCCACCATGTTGACCGGTTCCGTGAATAAAACGACCACCACCCTTCAATTCTTTGGTTTCTAGGTGATGAGACATAACGATGGGCATCAGCATCATTATGAAAGTGACACTGCATTGATGCTGCCAACCCGTTTTCAGAGCCAAGATCTGTAATTAGCTGTCTAGAGCATCCCTTCAATTCCTTTACAGTGTTTAAGAAGTGTGGCAATGTTATCTGGTGAGTTGTTGGACCTGGTAACCTCAAGCCATAATATTTTCCAGCTGAAGCCATCTATGGCCCCATGTATGGGAAACCCAAAGGGCTTCAGTTTGTCATAACCATCTATGTGCCAGGTATCATTTGGGCCAAGGCAGTGATAAGTCCTTCTCTTCAACCGGTGAGCTTTCCTCAACTGGCAACCTTCTGGATCTACCTCTTTTAATATATCTTGTACTATCATACGAGGAACATTCAAACCTTCCATCATTAAGGTGTGCCATACCGTCCTGTATCCCCCACATGATCCAGGTCCATGGGTAATCTCAATGATACGTTGTCTAACTGCCTCTAAAACCTCACCAGAATCATCCGCCTTAGAAAAATCCCTTCTCTTGAGTCAATATGTCTTTAATCGCCTTAAAAGTGTGCTGTAACTTATTTTATGGTCGTGACTCTTAGCAAGGATATGAATGATTTCTTCATAACTAAAACCACGTTGAAAATAATATTTGATAATGGTCTCTTCATCTATCTCCACCTCAGCTTCATTGCTTGAATCTTCTTTCTCACTTGAATCTTCTAACCTTAGGTCTAAAACGTCAGCGTACAAAAATATAGGGATGAATACAAGCCACTTTTTTCTATCTTAACTCTTAACATATAACATATATTAAGAGCTAAATATATAAGCTTATGTCATAGCACTCCGTGAATCCATCATTGTGTTAGACGGTCAAAATCTAATATAATTCTTGATTATAAAAGCCCAGTATATTAGTGACCGAGCAGTTTGTCCGAGACTACGGTGTGACTTCTCACGTGCTTATCGTTATTCGGAACTAAAAGAGATGCAAATACGAATACTTTAGATAAAGAAACGTACCTTTACCACAGCCTTTGCAAAAGTTGGCATTTTGATCGACTAGCGAACCACAAGCGCTGCAAAACATCGTGAGCTCGAGGTAAGGGACACTGCACTAAAGATGGCGGTTTCCTGAGCGAGTAGTTTGTTACTGTTACACGACGTACCATTTCAACTGCACAACCGCTGACCAGCCAATGACCAACCCGTTTTCTTTGTTTTGCCGTGAGTTAATTTTGTTTTGCCGTGAGTATAACTTTGTTTTGCCGTGAGTATAACTTTGTTTTGCCGTGAGTTAACTTTGTTTTGCCGTGAATTAATAGTGTTCTGCCGTCAGATAACATTGTCTTGCCGTGAGTAAAGTTTGTAGTGCCGTGACTTTTTGTTTTCCCGTGACAGTTGTGGGCCACCGTATGAACATGGTACCTCCGGATTCGCCCGCATTCTGTAAGAATACGGGTTCGTATTGGGTAATTTCACGACCTTGACACACGCCATTTTATGAAGTGCTGGTTGTAATTTAAGTCTTTTATAATCTAATTTTACACTAGAGAGCCATTTAGTGTAAAGAGAAGTTTTATAACTGTTCAAACGTTTCACGACCATTGTTTTCCTGATGAACAAAGAAAGAAAGTTATTCATTTCTCTATATTTGAATTTGTCAAATGAAGCCAACAAAATGCTTCCCATGATCCTTTTATACGTTCACCCCGCGTTTAAATGACAGCAATGGGGCATGTAACGGCGATTTTGCAAATGTTCACTCAATGTCTTTCAAGTGGGCTTCTGCGGGAGTTACGAAATTCGGCGAATTTAAGGTCTTGCCATTTGGTTTGACCTCCGCTCCATATGTCTTTGCTAACATTATGCGTCAGTTAGTCAAGTATTGGAGAGGAAGTGGTCATTCGACTTAAGTTTATTAAGATGATGGTCTCCGAGGGGCACGTTCAGTTGATCGTGCTTCTAAGCTTAGCACCAAGGTTCGTCAGAATCTCACCTCATCAGGTTTTACTTCCAATGATGACAATTATGCTGGGTACCAGTACAGAAATAACCCTTCCTTGGTTCAGTTCTAGATTTTGAATAAGGGATTATTTTTATTCCCGATTGCCGTATTCTTTACTGGAAATCTGCATTAGAGTCGTGTCTTTAAAAGAGTGTCATTTCTGCGAGAGAACGAGCTTCAATTACAGGCCAAATTACTTAAATGTCATGTGCTGTCCGTAATATCACTAGGCTGTTGACGAGAAGTTGCTATTTAGCGATCGAACAGAGATCACCTCTGGATAATTTATTGCGTATTTCTTTTGAGAGTCGTCAAGGACTTTCATTTTGGATCAAAAACATTGATGTTATTAAAGGTAGACAGATGATCCCCAAGTCTACTTCGGTTGGTATCGTTTATTCCGACGCTTAGTGCGCCACTGGTTTTGGCGGTTACTTTGTTTCTGCTTCTTGTAACGAGGCCAGGCGTGGAATTTCAAAGCTGCCGTCTAATGATGAGTAACATCTTTAGTAATTAAGACAAAGTTTAAAAATCATCTTATGTATCAAGTCTTATGTGGGAATACACGATAATATTCAGTAATTTAGATTCAGTGTCAATACATATTTTATATGTGTGTGTCAATATCAATAATAAATATCAATAATAAATATCAATAATAAATAACGCTGATAACTTGAACCTCAGCTGGCCTAGGGTAAACAAAAAGAAAACAGTTTGGGTTATGACTGTAGCATCCAAATATAGATCAAAATTGCTGTATTTTAGTATGAGATGATGTTTTAGTATAACAGCACAGAAAATAAACAGTAATTTAGGCCAATCCTTGTGCGGGAGGTATAAAGACCAACAGTTCAGAGGTT
Source organism: Siderastrea radians (assembly GCA_964017195.1). Taxonomy (NCBI): domain Eukaryota; kingdom Metazoa; phylum Cnidaria; class Anthozoa; order Scleractinia; family Rhizangiidae; genus Siderastrea; species Siderastrea radians. The sequence goes on along the minus strand of OZ024897.1, from coordinate 4,190,982 downwards.
GAAAATTGTCTAAATGCTGAAAGACACAACGTTCAAACAAACATAACATATATAAGAAATTACCTTTGGAACTTCCTTTTCCATCTGTGTTCATGGGCAAATGAACCAATTCTAGTTAGTTATTTTAGAGTAAGAGATAAACTGCGCTAAATCAGTTAATTATTACTTGAAATAACACGATCACAATAGATTAAAGGGGCAAAGTCACGCTATTTTAGTTCACTTTAAAAATCAAAAATATGTCCTCACATCAACGAACGCCTACAAATAATGGTCTAGCTTCGTTACCAAAGACTATATTACTTCACGGGAACTATTTTCTGTCATCTGTTGGTAAGGATGGCACGGATGGAAATGGATTGCAACTTGAAAAAATTAGGCTTAACTTTTCAAATTCGTTCAGTGTGTTGACATTAATCGACATAAAATGGTCATGGTTTGTTTCTCTTAATGAAATTAAGTTTATATGTTCCTTTAAATATTCAAACACAATGTTGGGCAATTGGATAAAGTTAGCTACCGATAATTTTAGCACAGTTTTGACCAAAAATCTGCTAAATCCCCGTGACTATGCCCCTTTAAATTATCATTATTTTAAAACAGGTTTGTCAGGTGAAGATGAAAAGGATGTGACTCCTACTTCTGCTGCTGGAAACAAACAAGTCTCCCTGTCAGGGAAAAAGACAACTAATGCTGCAGCAGACAAGGAAGAGAAAAGGGAAAAGGAAAAGAGAAAAGAGGAGACACAAAAACAAAGAAGTCTGTTCTTGCTGAACAAAATTCCTTGCTGCTGTCAAGAATGGTGGCAGATGAAGAGGAAGATCAACACAGAGACAATACAGGTAATCTTATTCACGATTGCATGGAGATTTTAGAGGTTTCACAAAATCCTGTACTTCGAAACATACCCAGCCCTACAGCCGTCATGGCCACCAACAAGCAACATCACCCCAATCAATCAAACCCCACCACAAACTTCACTATCAGTTCCACAAGATCAACATTTGAGACACATCTGAAGGGGCAGAATAATTCACATCATATACATTGAAAAGAAAGAAATTTCTAAATATTGAACTTTGCTGTATTTTACAGGCTAAAACGTCTCGTAGGCTTTTGTGAAACGTACGTTTCAACGGTTTCTACCACTCGATTTTGTGGGTGTTAGTTTTGGACAATCAAAACAAGATTATTATCGTTTTTCCACCACTTTGCATTTCTCTCTGTTACAGCTTTATTTAATAGTCTGAATATCATGGACTATCGCTGATTTTTTAACATTTTGTTTAAAATTCAATCAGTGCTACTATGTTTACACGTAGGGGTAAAAACAGAAGAACCATTTAATTTACTCCTCCTTTTCTTGAAATAGGTAAGGTAGGTTGTCATCAAATTTTCTTCACATTATTGCCAGAATTACTTGTTCAGGCTTTCTTTTGTAGTTGGTTAAGCAAAAAGAGAAATGTCTAAATGCGATGAGTAATGAACTGAAGATTCAGTGATTATGTTGATGAATTGACATACTTTTTTCGTGAAGGAAAAATATCAAGATCCTGTTCAAAGATGTGAATCATCAGACAAAGGTCCTCAAGGAGAATTGAGTTTTTGTTGACGGTCAGCATTCTGGTGATTAATTCACTGCTAAGAGCTACTGGTAGAATGCTTTATCCTTAATAGTGATTGAATGGATCAACCTCCACCTCTGCTAAGAGGCGGACAAGATCATTCAACTGCAGAAGATCCACAGGTAACAAATCCGTTGTCATTTAGGAAAATTCACTGATTCATCTTTGCTAGCTCCAAAGCCTTGGCTTAATGTTCCAGCACTGTTCCCACGGTTTTCCTAATATCAGATTACGATTCAAGCCTGTCAGTTAGACAGGTAGTGGAGGTGCTGTGGAGGTTGAAAGGGTGGCGCTTGAAAGCCTGGTCTCTGGCATTGTGTTGTTTTCTGAGACAAGTAAATGAGGTGTATAGATGGGTGCTGTAAGTCACACTAACGAAGTTACCCTGGAATGGGCTAGTTGAGTCAAATTAAGCTCTCAATGGACCGTTGTTCAACCTGATTTTGATGTTCAACTTTGCTTTACAGTGTACCCTAATGAGCATGTCTGTTCTATTTCTGTTCTAAAGTTACTGTAGACTACGAGGATGACACCAGCACAGAAGACACTGAAGGCAATACGGATGTACTTTGATCCATTGTCAGACTCGAGCTCATTACCAGACATGACGAACTACTGCTCGCTAGGCTGTTTGAATCAGACACTGATGGCGACACCACTGCTGAGGATGACACCAGCACAGCACCGTTAGTAAAGAAGGAGGATGAGGACTTTCTTCTTGGTGGCAGAGGAGTCTCTGTGGAGTTTTCCTTCATTTGCATGTTAGGGATGTTAGTGCTAGCAGCAATTGTCTTTTTTTTACTGTGGTACTGTTATGTCTTTGAGAATGTAAAATACACAGTAGTCAAGACGTTAACTTTATTATTTTATTATTTTAAGTGCTGTACAATGACTGTTACTACAAATAATTAAAAACATTTTTTTCTTGGGCTGCTCTTGCATGATGTGGAAAAACAAGGTTAAATTAGCTCAGGGAAACTGATAATTGAACCAGTAACAGTGCCTTCCAGAGCTGGAAATGTACAAGGCAGAGAAACGTCGTTAGTAGACAATAACCCTTGGTAAAAGATGCCTCTGTCGCCTTTTCCTCCTTATTCCATCACCCGGCGAGCAAAACAAACCAAGGTATTACTAGTAACAATAACATGTATATAATATTCTCGTTCAATAGAGAAACTGCCTTTAAAAAACGAAGCCTGGGACAACGAAGTATCCACCCAACCAGGGAAATTTTATAACCCGTGCTTACTAACTTACGGCAGAAATTTTACTTGCAGCAGCCACATTACATCAACTGGAAATGTACCGCCAGTTTCATGACATGGTTGCTTACTCACAGCGGAAATTTTTTTTCCAGCAGCTGCATTACATCAACTGGCAAAGCACCTCCACTTTCATAACAGGGGTGCTAAGGTACAATGGAAATTTTATTTGCAGCAGCCACATTACATCAACTTGCAATGTACCTCCACCTGGGTGTTTAGAGGGTGTTCTGGGCATTCCAGGGGTTTCCAGAGTGTTTCAGGTTGTACAGACACCTCAGTTGAAGGACATAAAAAGTCACCTCGCAGACTGTAAGTAATGACATGACTGTCAAGTGAACAAAAGGACATCAAAACAATAGCCAAAGGGAGATGAAGAAAGCTCAAGTGTGAGGAGTTCCCTGAACTGGCGAGATACATAGCATGTTTATTTGAGGAGGTAGTGGCCTTCAAACAGATCCTGGACTGTTAAACACAAAAATATTTCAAGCATGGGACAATGCTACCGTCATGATGCACATAAAGTATTGTTAAACATTGTTAACCCTACATTTTCTATTTCAACTTCTTGTTTGTATACTTACACAAAAAATTACAAGAAAGGCACTATTCAAGCAAAACTCCACCAGCACGGAAAGGAAGAAAATGCTAATGTGTCACTCCAGAAAGCCTCGGATACTTCGGAGAAGGTTAACCCTTTCGGATTCAGCCCATGTGAACTACGTTGTTGATTTGGCAGCGGAAAATACCAACAGCTTCTTCCTCGACTCCAAGGATGCGAGATGCTTTGTTTGTGGAGACATAACGCCAGTCCTAAAGCCCGATAAAACGTGGATAAACTTTGAAATATTAGATCATATCTTCCACCAGTCACGAGTTAGTGGGGTCATGCTAATGACGTTGATTACCATATCCAATAAATTAAAGACGGTGGTTGTTAAACTCTGACCAACTGCAAACTGAAGCAATAACTTGGAAAGTGCCTTGCGACAACAATGAGTACCACTATCATGCAAACATAAAAAAACACATTACCGATGTTCAAGCCACTCAACAAAAACCAAACTGGGTTTGCTGTCCAGAGATAATGTACATCAGTCCAAATATATAGACAGTCTACAATAACAAAGACTGCCGCAAGAAAATAACTGAAAATCCTGGGTCTAAACTTGCTTGTTGTCTTAACTGCAACCGAGCAATGCTTCTCAAAAACTGTTACATTGACATGAACATCAACTTTCATGTTGAAAAGCAAGACCAACACTAGTCAGTGACAACCTTTCCAAAAGTAGTGAGCGACTTCCTTGGACAAGACATTTTTTGTTACAAGGAAAACATTGACGACTTGATAGAGAAATTGTTGCTCACCAAAAATGTGGACTTTATACTTTCACAAAATAACAAACTTGTCGTCAAAATGCAAAACCATAGCACATCATCAGCAACCACCGAAACACAATTGTTGACAGCAGTTGATAAAGCAGCAACTTTAGATCCAAGCCTATATACCCAATACTGTTGTTGTTCTTAAAGGGAAGACCTAGTGTCCCTGTTTAACAATCAGTCAACTAGCTAACTTACTGGATGTGGACTATGTGCCTACCCAGGTCACATATCACATTACAACTTCAGCCCGATTTAAGTGTGTCATTTTTAAATGGGCTATACCGCTGGATGAAGGCTCAGTTTATTCCTTTGGGCATTCTTTTCGGCAGCTAGGGAAAGCGTGTCGGGTAAGTTCGGTCTCATTCGTTTAGAAAAAGGTAAGATCTTTTGGAGGAAGACCTTGACACTCTTCATTGAACTTCAAAGGACCAAACACAATAGCACAATTAAGTATCCTTGAGCGGCAGAGTTGCGAACATATCCTTTTGTTCTTGAAGTGCGAATAAACTTCAGAGAATCGCTGCACACGTTTTATGGATTTAATTTTTTTCGCAAACTGTTATCGACTTTTATTTTCACTTAAAACATTACAGCATTCTGAGAGCTTTAAAAAGAGATCTTAAACTAGATACTTTGATTACTGTAAGCCGAAAAACGTTTTTATTCGCTCAGCGTGGCGGTAATTCGAACTGCGAAGTAATTTATGCATGTAAACACTTCTCTATTACATGTAAGATGCGCGATGAATCGAAGTGTGACTTCAAATGTCATACACTTAAAAAGATAAATTAAAATTGTTGAGCTGAAAAAAGGAAAAATTTCCTTGTGTTGAAAGGGAAGTATTGTTTGGGTCATAAACAGAGATTCAAATGAGGTTTTTAATCGCTTTAAGCGAGTCAAGTGGTGGTTTCTTTCCCGCAAAGTAAACTAATTTACGGTGAGCCGTCTCGCTCAAATGTATATTCTTTTTTAAAAAGCAGAGCAAATAAAACCATGTTGTGTAATATTATTGTGAACACATTCTGATCGCTTCGAAAAATATCTTAATGGCATTTACTTTGTTTTGAGGCCACAGAGCATTAATTACGGGCTTTTTAGCGTCACAGAAACATAAACATGATCTTGAATACTTTCGTGATTTTGATAACTTGTTTAAGCTTACATGGTTCAAGATATCTTCAACATAAAGCGCGCATTTGAATCATTATGATTCAAAAGCAGCACATTTTCATAAATCGATCTGAGCGAATATTTTGATTCATTGCACATCATTCAGCAACAGTTGTAGTTACTAGAAGAATCTGCTTCTTGAAGGCGCTCGCTAATTGTGTGCGAATTTTAAAGTAACTTAAACATTTGTAAACTCATTCTTTTGCTTAAAAAATATTTCGTCTGTGATTTGTTGTCTTTTGCTGCCGTGAATTTTAATTTTACGTTGAGTGCAATAGATCAAGCGGCACAATAGATTTGTCTTGGAGGTTTTATTCCTAGTACCGGTTGAAAACAAAAGAAATACTTCTCACCTACATCAAAGAATTTGCGCTCGGCGAAATGTGCCGCGTGGTCGGCAAATGCTCGGCATGAATGAGTAATGAGAAAGAACAATAGCTTGAATATATGAATACTTAACGACCCCAAAATTTGGGGTACACACTTAAATCGGCGTGAAGTTGTAATGATATTATGGTGACACGACGTTCTTACTACATAAAAGCCATCTAAATGTTGTTGAACACTCACACTTAATCAATTTACAATACTTCGTTGATTGATCAGGGAGCAAGATCAATTTTGAGACGTAAATAAAGTTATTGTTATTATTATTATTGTTATTATTATTATTATTATTATTATTATTATTATTATTATTATTATTATTATTATTATTATCAGACATATGGTTTTCAATAATCATTCAACAAAATATGATGCAATCTAACTGGTTTAAACCAAAAGTAAAACTAACATGTTTTCTTATTGCAGCCAATCCCGCGGAAAGTGCCTCTCAAAGAAGGTTTAAATCAAACATAAAACTGATGTAATGCTTTCTTATTGCAGCCATTCCTGCAGAAGTTCCTTTCAATGACGGTTTAAACCACAAGTAAAACTGACATTATGTTTTCCTATTACAGCCATTCCAACAGAAGTTCCTTTCAATGAAGCCATTCATGAAGTTCCCAAGGTTCCACTTCCTCTCTTGCCTGCAGGCCTACACTACGAAGGCAAAGACCACTCATGTTTATTACCATTTTTCTCCCCTTGTTAATGCACATTTATTCTCTTAAGGGTTATCTTTTAATGCTTTTGTTTGCTTCATTAGGTTTCCACGACAATGGATATCACATATTTGTCATCAAATCTAATAAGTACGAAGACAACGAGGCAAGCATTCTGTAAGTTTAAAAAAAAGTCTTGCTACTGCGATTCCTAAACTAAAGAGCTCATTCAGTTGCTGTGATATCCCTTTATTTTTCTTTTCATTTATTTATTCATTTGTTGATTTACTGATTTATCTTTTTTTTTTCAGTTCATCATTTATTCAGTTAGTAGAGTCAAGACTCTTTTATTTAGCTTTTTCTAGATCCTATCTACCTTGATCTGTCTTTATATTAGTAAATTATCATACCAGTAACGCTAGATATGTGGGTAGTTTTGTTTCAGCACTATTGGTTTATTTGTAGGAATCATTGTGTTATTTTTATTATTAGTATTATTACCATCATCGTTATTGCTCTTATTTATTCGTTAATTTCTTTCTTTATTCACTTTCTTTGTTTCTTTTCTTTTACAGTGCTATCCAAGAAGCCATAAGCGATATAATTGGCGAGGAAGAAGTACTACTGATTTACCAAAATACCACAGGAAAAACAGCATACCTTCCACACATCAGTTCATGTGGGGATAGTCATCTCAAAAACCTTTGCACCTGGTAAGCATCCACACAATAATATGCACCCACATTACTTCATTTATTTATTCATTTGTTAATTTACTCAATTATTTATTCATTTTTTTTCAGTTCTTCACTTTTCATTTAGTAGAGTGAAGACTCTTTTACTAAGCTTTTTCTAGACAATTGGTACCTTTATGTCTATATTAGTGAATTATCATATCAGTAACGTTATAATTGGGTAGTTTTGTTGAAGTGCTATTGGATTATTGTAGGAATCATTGTGCTATTATTATTATTATTATTATAATTATCATTTATTCATTTAGTCATTTTGTTTCTTTTCTTTTACAGTGCTATCCAAGAAGCCATAAGCGAAATAATTGGCGAGGAACAAGTACTATTAATTTACCAAAACACCGCAGGAAAAACAGCATACCTTCCACACAGTACCACAGCATACCTTCCATGCGGGGATAGTCATCTCAACAACCTTTGCACCTGGTAAGTATCCACACAATAAAATGCACCTACATTGCAGCTTTCCCATTAACATAGTCATATATTGATTTATTCATTTCTTCATTTGTTTAGTTATTCATTTATTTTTGTTTGTTATTTATATAATTATTTTTCTTACAGTGCTAATCCAAGAAGCCATAGGAGACATTATTGGAGGGCAACAAGTATGATTGATTTATCAAAATACCATGGGAAATACAACATATCTGCTACACACCAGCTCATGCGGGGATAGGCTCCTTAACAACCTTTGAACCTGGCAAGTATGCACACATTGATATTGCACCTGCATTGCAGCTTTCCCAGGCGCCAAGCCTGTGTTTTCATGAATAAGTCCCGGGGGGAGGATAACTCCTGTTAAATTATGAGGGTGTGTGCCATAACAAATT